>LOND01001109.1:20556-63728 GCA_014220965.1 Paragonimus kellicotti
ACATACTTGATGAAATTCATATATTCAGACCAAAATATACATTTTACTATTCCAAAAAGTGAAAAATAGCGTTTCGTTGCAAAACAGCCGTTTCCAACTCATTCCAGCCTTGAACTACCACAATGGCTAACTACACAATTGTCGAAATATGCTTCATCTTTAGGTTTGTAACTATTTGAATCGTAAACCGATTGCAATTTAGGAACAGCGGAAGATAGCTGGAGATTAGAGAACACTGGTGCAAATCATCCAAGAAATATAACAAAAATATGAGCCTGCCTTTCAGCAAGCATGACAATCAGCAAACCAAGGACGAAAATCTCAACGATAATTCGACTAAACTCAACAAATTTGAAAGAAACCACAACAGTGATACAACGGACCACGAAACACTCCATATCATCACCCCGGTACATTCAAGTTCTGTGCAAATTGCTGCCTGCGCACAAGTAAACAGTCATGGTGTTTCAGACAGTGTCTTACTTCACTTTCTTCTGGATTGTACCGCTGGATTCGAGTATATCGTAAGTCTCAGACTTTGGATCTTGCAAGCTAACCCGCAAGAGGGTTGTGACGCACCAGCATTGACAATGATTCCGCTCAAGTAGAGTGAGATGGCCATGACAGGCAACGGTTTTTCCAGTCGCAGATATATCTTTGTATGCTCCTTATTCTGTTGCTGGGCTTATAGATTCAAGAATATGGACAACACTTGCACACGCCGCAAGTGCTTTGCACTGAGGAGCAAACATGCGAATCAACAATTAATGGAGAAAATTTGAGTAACATGAGTTCACCCTTTGGCTTCTGATTATCAACTAGCTTTGAGTTATCTCGATGTTATGAACATTTTACAATTTCATCTACATTTACATCGCAGTACCGAACCATCCGAATGTTCTACTCAATCATGATGAAATGGTCAAACAGTTGATTTGTTTGAAGAGAATTGTGTTACTTATTGAATCGTTCGCTGACCATTCGAAATCACACCGGGTTACGCGTAATCTGTTGACTCAATAGATGTGTTTCTTAATATCCCACGGCAGGAAATATAATTTAGCTTCGAAATGGTTGATGCGAAGACATTTGAAAAACTGGATTTACCACAGTACTAATTGTTTAAATATACACAACATTATCTGTAAAGCCGTGTGTAAAAACGTCTCGAAACCTGAACAAAGAATGTGCCTATACAGCAAAAGCAACAGCTAGGCACCGCTCTGTAATGGAGGAATGCAAAACGGAATTGAGCTTGTAGTGACCTGGAGATTACCCCAGTCTGCCTGGTGTACGATGTGTAAAATTCCTCCCAAAATCATAGTTCACATTGTACATAGGATCTTAAGGATCTTTGCCTGCCGTCTGCTTGTTGCATGCGATCGCGTTTGTTTGTTTGCATGTTTGTCGGCCTATGCGCGCCAATGGCGCCACACTCTTTACCGGCTTGCTCACGCGCTCGACGGTCGGATCCTCAACCTCCTTAGTTATTTTCGCGTATCGGTGTTGTTTAGCGCTGATTGAGATCTCTTGTAGTTATCGTATAATATACTTTCGGTCTCGCGCATTCATTTCAGCATTTACACAACTCTCCTATATTCGTTACATCTGTTCTTGAAAGACACCGATTATTATGTCTCTGTTGAGTGGAAAGACCATACCAGTTCAGCACTAACTAACCAATGCTCGTCCGCTTACTGGGCAGGCAACGTGAGAATAATTCAACATGTACTGCTGGATTCCAATAGCTCAATGCAGGCACGTACGTCGACGTATAGGATCTGTTCTGGTAGATTGATATTGTGGAACATATGTGCACTTATTGTTGCGTGTTGATAGGTGCAATCAGTCAAATCAGTTGAGTTCGACTTTTCGTTATCGCATTGGTGTGTTAACTAGCTGCTACTCAGAAGCAGGCTTTTGAGTTCGTGGAAAACATCTTGAGGTTATAAAAGACTGCCAGGCGATCTCGGCGGTCCACATGTGTTATCCGTAGGTTTCTGCAAGACTAGATTTTAAAGCCGTTTAACAAGGACCATTGACAGAACGTTGTAGTATGGAGTCTGACTAGACTATGGATTGAGAGTAAAGCCAACTATTTTCCATCGCGCACAAAATCACTCTCATTTAACTCAGGCTGACACTCGTAGGTTGTGTACATTTGAATGTAGGATTGTGATGTTTACTGACTAGTATGAAGGTTTGCATGATGGTTTCAGCACATAGTTAGATTGACGTGCATGTCTAGGAAACTGGACGATATGCGATCAAGGGTGATATGTGTGCATTGAGAGATCTGAACATGCTTAAATTTCCCATCACATATGCGAACATGACTATCTTCGACATATCGGTATATTATAGAGCTCTCATTTTTGTTCAGCAATTCTTGTGTGCCAGTCGGACGCATATTTCAGCGAAGCGATGTTCTAGCACATATATCCAACTTCCACGAAAAGTCCTTCCAGTTCTCTTTAGAACGTGTGGTTTCTAGCCAGTTGTGACTATTCACTGCTGATAGAAGTCCTATAACTCATCCGTTTCCAGCATGCATACTAGTTCTCTGAGATAGGTACCCCTATAATCGAGGTGAATTTACTCGTTTGTCGAGAGTGGAGTGACGCGAACCTAATTGCCGTTTATTTCTTTTCCCTTAACATGCCACGGCTTCGTAACTGTTCCAAATTTGGAGTAAACTGTAACAATCCTGACATACTAGTTCTACAACCATATTTCCCTGGATGGGCTTGCGATTTTGTCCTAGTTGGTCCTCTGGTTTCACGTAACGCCATGTGCAATCCTGTTCTATTTAGATTATTCCTATTCATGTTGAATACTCGTTTGTGGACTTCCCATTCATATTGGTGTTTCTTTCATACTAATATTATAATCTTCAAAAACTTTTTCTGATTAACTTGTTTGGAGTGACTGGTAGTGTTGTCTCCGGGTGCGCAAAATGCAGCATCCAGTGACGTTAACCACTATCGAAATGCCTACTTCACAACGGTCCAACTACGCGTTAGCCGACGGAACTTCATTTGTCGTCCTGTAACAGATACAAGTGGCGTACGTTCCGGATACATGAAGAACTGAAACGCTAGTTTGTGCACGGTGTTAATTCCAGCTTGAATAATTGTGATGTGGAGATCGTTTGTTGTTACACTTTCTTTCCTGACTTCTTATCATCTGTTTTTTGTGTTTTCCCTAGATCACTACATAATATTATCTGTAAGGTCACCTGCCAGGCCTCTCAATAATAGTGTAATTTGGTCGTTTCTTTTCAACACCGTCCAGTTAAAATTGTTGTTAATGGTTCAAAAGCCAATCTAACTCTGTTTGTGCATCTTGATTTGCCTATCGGAAGTGATGATGCTATCACTTGGCGCTCGTGTATCCTACCGTTTGACTGATCAGCTTTCATAAACCCGAAGCTGATGTTTCTTATTCTCGATCGAATACTGAGCGACAGTTTTTACTGCTAGATTTGATCCTGTCCGTTTAATCAGAAATTTCTTAGGTACAGTTACTGTTACCATTTTACTCAGCCTGCGAACTCAGTTCAAACACTATGTCGAACAGATGGCTTGCATTGAGTGTTTCTTGGAGGCATCCTGTACATATATCAGGTTCTGGTTAGCCAATCTCTGGACTTCTGATAACTCATGCGCCTTTATCAGTTGGTCCCCCTGTAAGTCAGTTTCCTAATCAACTGGAAAGTACGATATTCGTTCACACATTAGCTGGAAACGGCAATTTCTCTGTTTTTGCTTTGTGACTGATAGCAACAATTTGGCTGAATCGGTAGTAAAACATCCATTCAGCTGCGTCTTTTCACCAAACAATCACATGCTGATTACTTGATTATCCCGTCACTTCGTTCGATTAAAAGCATTATTGTGTTGTACGAATTCGTTTGATTCCCAAACACTCCAGAACACAGTTAATTAATCAATATGTTACGCAAGGTTCAGTGATTTGAGACGGTATGTTTAACCACGACCCTTCATTCATTGCCTGCACACTAGCTGCCCGTATCAGAAGCTTCGATACAACACTTGAAATGTATCCTTATAATTACGCAGGTACCTCATATGAAAAGTTTCATCACATCTACTGATCACAGTTCTCCAGTCCCACTGACCTGTATTGACTCAGTAATTCGCTGCCTTCAGTAGCTGACAATGCCGGCACTTCAGTACGTAGCTCCCTAACGATGAACCTGTTTATGTAGCGTTTCACAAATTCAGTGACATTTTTTATGTCCGGCTGACGTCATCCCTTCATAAACGTCTTTCTGGTATGTTCTGTAATGACTACACGAATAGTTCATTCACTGCTCATCTGCGATTGGTTCAGAGCCTTTAACTTCGCCCACAACGGCAGGGTCAGACAAATACGGGGTACCACCTATCTGGTCAAAACATCATTTTTCGAACCAAATTACAGTGGTTTGTCATAAGCAAATGACAAACCAGGAGGTGATAAAGCAGTGAAGGACCAAACCACCGATACACCGGTTAGAATTGGGGAATATTTTATTAGTCAGAATCATGCGGCTCACTATAGGGCTTTGAAAAGAGGCAAGACCTTAACGCTGTGTAATATCTACCGGTATTACTGGCACCTTTATTTTTTCCACTGTTGACTCACTAACATTTGTCTGGTCGTACGTCTGACCGACACATTTTGAATGGCTTCATTTTCCAGGTGCCCACCACCTTCCTGATTTCGGAGTTTGACCAAATGTTAGTCGGCCATTTACGACATCACCATATCCCACTTTTATTTTGCTTGTAGCCCTTAAGAATCGAACACTTTTTCAGTATATATATACCTTCAGAATCCTTGCGTTGTACTCGCGAGATTAGATCAGAAACGTGTTTACCTTTCACAGGCACATGGTGAATACTAAATCCGTACTCTTGCTGTAGCAAGCCTCAACCAACAAGCTCTCCTTAGAGGTTCTTTGGTTAGTTAATCCACTACATGGTTGTATGGTTAGTATTCATATGAAACCTCCAGCCCAGAAAACGTGGTTTTCATTGTTAAAAACCCACGTTATCACCAGCCATTTCTTTGCTGTTGTTGAACAGTTTCTTTCAAATGATCCTAAAACTCGACTGGTCTTGTCTGCAGCACGTCCCTTCCGCCTCACTTCATTCCGATTCCCACGCCAATAACCGGAGGCGTTATACTGCCATTGGGAGTTTCACAATCTGTTGTCTTTTCCTTATCAGTTGTTTGCTTTACATAAAAGTTTGGTTTGCTCTTTCCGACTAGTGAAATCGACAGTTTTTGCTCATTTATTCATATAAATCACACGAGACATTAATGGAGTTTATATGAGTCGATGGTAAGTGTCACTATGACTAGGAAACAGTTTTAGAATCCTCTTTAAAGTGGGTACCGGAGCTGCCGTAGTCACTAGCAGTTTGTTAGACCGAGGTTAGTCCCCGTCTCAGCTGACCATTTGATCGAGTAAAACCACTGTACTTCGCCACTTGCGAGTGTGGACCACTGAACCCTACAGCGGTTTGTTCAACACTGTTGAAACATGCTTTTACACCCAGCTCTACTGAAGTTGTATGGGACAAAAACGTCTCGATAAACAACAACATTCGGCAATCCATATGGTCCCCCCAGCATTAATCACACGTTTACATCGACATTGTTTTCCTTGAACAGCGAAAGCTAGTTTGTTTTTACCCGATTGTTTTGTTGGCATTTGCCAAAAGCCTGACCGCAAGTCCAAAACTGTGAAACAGCTTTGCGTTCCGCATAATACCAGAAATTTCCGATACTGATTTTACTTTTTAAAAATCTAAAACACTGAATTCCTTAATCCATTTAGTCAAAACAGAGAGAAGACATATCGCGAGATGTTAACATTTCGATTTACTCTCATCAGTCGCCAACGTAAAACCAGCAAATTTTATACAAACTGCGTATAGCAACAACAATTGAACGAACCAACCACATAGTTCTGACCTTTCACGCGCTAATAGTGCAATCAATTCCACGGCAAGGAGATTGATTGCGTCAGCGCCTTCTGTGCACACAAAACTGGCCGATGTTGTTTGATTAGCAATGCCTCGCTAATCGCTAACAGTTTCGGGTTGCGATTATGTAACAATATCTTGAACGATTCGATAGGGCCAACAAGGTTGATCTCACTGCCTGTAAATCAGCTCAGCCTAGTTGCAGTCCACATAAACATGGTAAGGTGGACCCCATTCAAGTCGTCTGTCGTAGGTTAAGGAACTGCTTAATCTATAGTTCTTCCGAAGAGTAGATCGTTCTGACAGACTTTCTAATCTTTTCCTTTTACCTTAAATGTTTAAAATTCTGTTGATTCTACACGCCAAGTGACACTAGTACAGTCCACATAAACATGGTAAGGTGGACCCCATTCAAGTCGTCTGTCGTAGGTTAAGGAACTGCTTAATCTATAGTTCTTCCGAAGAGTAGATCGTTCTGACAGACTTTCTAATCTTTTCCTTTTACCTTAAATGTTTAAAATTCTGTTGATTCTACACGCCAAGTGACACTATCGTATATTAACAACAGCTTACTTCAGTATTGACGCTTGCAGTGTTGAGAAATCACTTACGATTGACTGCGTGGAAAATAATGGAGATCAACATATACTTATGCAAAAAGTATCAAGAAGAAATGGCTTATATATCTGTTGGATCTGTTGAAGTTCGTCTGGTACGTTTGTCGTCTTTTGTCTGGTATGATGCGGAACGATGAATCCGTTGAGGTATGTTTGGTTTGTTTGTAAAAGGCCGATCCTTAATTTGCCTTTAGTTGTCTTTATTGTGTGCAGTAAACAATCATGACGTATTTTGTACCATAACTGCACATAAAAGGTTTACTTTCTTACATTTTATAACTGTCATTGTCTGTTAAAACTTCCTTCTTGGTATTGTTTGACACGTTTTCATCTTCATCTGTACCCGATTGTTTTAATGAGGTCATTTCCCGTTGACTGGTGGCCGTTTGTGAACACGTGCTTAGTTGCTCCATTTTGTACTCCTTTGCTGGATATTTGTGTACCCGGTTGATTCACATTCAAGGTGAGATAGTACCTTTGTTGTAATTTTATTAAACAGTACCGTATAAATTCCAATACTTTCGACCGCCTTTTCTGACGTTTTCTGGACTTGGAAGATAGTCCCGTCAACCCGACCGTCTGAATAAGCGTTATTGGAATTGTCGAATACGCGTTACTGAGTGAATTACCCTAAATCGCCAGGAGCGATTTAACAATATCCTTGACACTTGCAAACTTTCAGCTGCCGATTCATAGTGCAGTAAGCGTCCAAATTTTGCTCCTGGTTTCGGTCCACCTGTTTTGTTCATAAGTTTACGAAAAGTGTGAAGCTTCTATGTGCATTTAACACTGAATCATCTCATACTATCGCTCGCAAACCAATTTTAAGGTGTTCAGAGACTTCTGGTGAGATAAATTAAACCTTCATTTTTGACGCCTTAGGTACATCTATTTTTATGACGCGTCGCATAATTCCATTTGGTTTCTGTGAGCCGGTCCATAATGAATAGTCCGAATTATTCACAAAGAAAATATTGACTTTCTTGGAATTTTCGCATAGGCTATTTCAGTTGTACTCTCTTTAAGTCGTGACGGTCTAACACTGAGAATGTGCTGTGACTACCACATCACCTAAAACAAATTATTGAATGGCTTTAAGACGAAAAAACTGGAAGGTATTCTCCATAGACTTGTCATTCCAAAGTGCTTTTCGAAACTTCATCTCAAAGATGCATATTTGCACATTCTTTTAGGCAGTGCTACCAGTTTGCTGACTACAATAGAACATTCCATTTAAACTTTTTGAGTGTAAAATTTTAACTTTTAGAACGAACGTTTCTTCAGTAATTTTTAAAAATATGATAGACAGAGTTGATAGTAATTTTGAACCTCTTGCAGACTTTCGGGACGGCTTCATTGTATATGGTTTTACTGGCCTCGCTCGTGATGCTAAATTGATTTTGTCACTTGGAAGTTATTGTGGTTTCAAACTCGCTTGTTGAATCTGTTTAAGCTAATCTGGTACGTTTGCTGTCGTATGTTTGAAGTGATGCGAAACGATGAATTCGTTGGGAGAATGTTTGGTCGTTTTTAGAAAACCTACCGTAAATTTGTTTTTATAGTAAACAGTCCTAGTGAATTTCGTGCTTTAACTGTCCACAAAATGTCTGTTTGTTCAAGTAAATCTCAGTGTTCATGTGTTAGGACTTTCTTTATTGGTGTTGTTTGACCTGCGCTTACCTTTGTCTGTACCCCATTGTTTTGTTGAACTTGTTTTCCGTCGACTGGTGGCCATTTGCAGACTTGTGTTCGGTTACTTCATCTTGTACGCTTTTCTACCGGATAGTTCGTGTAGCTGGTTAGTTCACGTTGAAGATGTGAAGGCAATCATATTGGAAGTTTGCCAAACAGTACCGTATAAATTGCAATATCTTTGATTACTTTTCTGACTTTTCTGAACTTGGAAGGTAGCCCCTTCAAAGTGACCGCACGTATAAGCGTTATTATAATCGTCGATTACACGTTTGTTGAGTAAACTATTTTAAATCGACAGGTGTGATTCAGTATTACCATAACTCTTGCAAAGTGCCTTTTTGGTACTACAAAATCTTCCTGTTTCGGTTATTGGGTTGATGAAACCCGGTTTTGGCATGATTCCGAGCTATACTCATATCTGTCTACTTTCCCCAGTACAAAAGCTGTTGATTAGCTGTGTTCGATTGTGTGTTCCCTCCTATATTACTCATGTCTTACTTTACATTGTGATGAAAAACTGAAATTCTTTGTCGGATTGTTTACTCAAACAAATTTGTGTACAGTTATGCTCAAGTAACTGTGTTGTGGTTGTTTGCCAAATCTTCCCGACACAAGTGTGGTTCTGCAACCAATCACTCTTGAATTTCCATCTATTATGATTACGGATACCTCTCATGCCTTTAAAGATACTACGCCAGAACACGAAAAACACTCAGTTATGTATACTTCAAGATTTTTTTAGTGGACAAGTGGGCATACGCTAGACCCTCGTCCACTAACAATTTAAAGCGCCTTTCCTGAAGAGCATTCGAAACGTAGTCCCAACAGGCATCGAACTAGAGAACGCATTGAGGTTTAGAAACAAACCGTATATTTCCAGCAATGTTTGGAAATATGATAAGTAGTTAGCTCTAGCCTAGTCTGGGACCAACGGCAGCAACCAAGAGAAGAAAGAAAAGAAGCGCGAGGTGGGCTACCGCCCACTCGGCGGCACTCAAAAGCGCGCCAAGCGAAAAGTGCGTGGAACCTTCGAGTGCGTTAAACAACGCTCGGAAAGGTTCGGGCTAAACGACCTTGAAGAATGGAATAGATGAGTCGCTAGGGAAAGAACAAGCGTTTACTGCGTGCAATTAGTTGCACGACTGAAGAAAGTGGCACTGAGTTCATATCAGGCCTCCTATAGCAGGCGTACACAGAATCATGCGTACAGAACAAGCAAGCGGGAAAACGGTTGCAGCCGGGATCCTTAGAGAAGCCACACGATCGCTGGTCACTACACTTTCCTGTCCAGTATACCTTGGCCGTTTTCAGACCCAAAGAGGAGTGCTGGTTGTTGGATGAGTTGTAATCTGTCTTCACGAAAACCTCCCTGGCTTGCATTTCACAATTCCGCATGATGGTCCAACCATTAAGCCTATTAACCAGGCATCTGTCGATAACTTCTGAACAGACATGTTTTAAAGGTGCAGCAGCGGTTTTCCAGTTCACTTGTGATATTCGACATCCATTGTCCATGTACGTGCAATATAACTATAAGCTCTTCACACACATTTGCCCCTTAGAGACTTGGAATTCTTATTGTTTTGAAGCTCAGTCATTACCGGTGGGTAGGGAGGATCCGATATCTGATAGTAAAATATACTTTCACTCCGTCCTTTCGGCCGTAATGAAGAATGGAATGCTATTACGAAACGCACACTTCCTTGACTCTATGCTAGTCCGGAAAAGATTTCAATTATTGCCGACGGTATTCTTATGTCTTTATGATTGAATTAGTGTGACTCTCACACTTCGCTATGGAATTTTGTGTGGAGCGTACTAGGTGTTTTTTAATATCACAATCAAGCCACTTCAAAACAGCTGGTGATACACCGCCAGTTTGGTTTATTGAGGAGGTTTCACTGTTGACCCAGAATCCTCTTCAGTTTAACCAGAAATAATTCTGAAGTGAAATGTTCTCGACAAATCAAATTACCAGTTCTTCTGAAATTGTTGCAAACTCACGGATGCTCGGTTGGTCTCGAGCCCACCCCAGCCAATGAAAGTCAAATTGCTCACTTTCACTTGATCTAGGCTTGCGACGACAGTCTTGTTAAGTATTCCCCATTGCAGGTGTTCAAAATGCAATTATTGGTACTCATTCTTTGTCGTTTTCGGACTTAGCGTTGGTGTACAGCGAAAGAATCTTCTGGATCGTACACCGTTGCCAAGTTTGCACGGCACATCAGTCAAGATTATTTCTGTTGGTCTGCGTTCACTCATACCCTGCATTCCGATTCCCTGTGTTGCTCCAAAATTTCCCATGACTCTTTCGTACGACACACTCACAGTTATACACATCTAGTTCACCACATCAGACCGTCCTACTACCGCCCGACCGTGTTGATTACCACCCGCAAAGTCGAAAGCTATTGACGCTGATTCTGACTATATTTTGCAACCAGGTATTATCCAGTGGTCAAACGGTTGTTGGTGAGCCCCGCTACATATAGTTCACAAAACTTCAGGCGATCAGCGTCCGTGTGGTGCTTTTCGTGCTCCCAACAATGTCCCAATCCCTGATCGTTATTCTATTCCCCACATACACGGTTTTTCCATCACTGTGAATAGCAAACCTGTCTTTTTCTAAAATTGACGTGGTGCGCGCATAACATCGTATTCCTGTGGCCCCTGGTGACGTTCCAAAAGTGGTGGCAATAACTCCGTTTAACGTTTTTTAGTTTTCCCAAATACCACGTGGTCTGCGCAATGCCGCCCAAACTTTCCAACGTTTCATGGACCGAGTTACTCGTGGCTTTGTTTCTGTTTACGTTTATCTCGATGGTATGTTGATTGCGGAACGAAATCGTTAGAAAAATGAGCAGCATCTCCGTTTATTGTTTGTACGTCTTGCCCAGTTCAGAATTACTACTAATCTTTCTTAATATGTCCTCGAAGTTGATCCACCGGAATTTTTAGGCCATATCATCGACTCCAAGGGTACACAAAAACTGAACACAAGTTTGAAGCTTTGCTGTGCTTCTCTTTTTTTGCTTATGTCAAAAAAACTCCAGCGTTCCATTGGTATGACGAAATAATATCGTCATTTCATGTCACTCTGTTCACACATTTGACAGCCACCAGTCAACCTTCTACGAAGAACAAAGAGAGGCGTTGCATTCAGTTCTCGAGCACTAAGTGCGTTCAACGCTGACAAGCAAGCGCTTGGTGAAACTGCTGCCTTGTCACATTTTAATATCGACCTCAACACTCGAATGTTCCTTCCAACCGATACTCCGGCAAACGCTGCCCATGGAGTCCTCCAACAGCTTGTCAACAAAGAACTACAACTCCTTTTTATTTTTCTCTCTCAAAAGCTTTCTCCTGCTCAAGCCAAATGCCGTACACCCGGAAGGGAACTGCTCACGATTCACCTATCAGTTTGGCGCTTCCAACATTTGTTAGCTGGTCTAGAAGGTCCAGTTTTCACTAGTTTGACCGACCATAAACTACTTACCTACGCCCTCGACTCCTCGCGGACAAACACTCCCCCCTAAAATCCGCCATCTTTATTTCAACGCACGACTTACGACAGACCTTCGCCACATTCCAGGATCTGCCATCGCTATCGCACCCTCTCTCTTCAGACTACACACTGATGCGGTTTCAACTTCTTCTGATTTAAGCCTGGGGAAGCCGTCGAAAGTTAGAACGATTATCGTCGTTTAACTTCTGAGGTATCTTTTCGAAGGGCTATTTCATCCTGAAACATGTCCATCTCCGAGGTTGCCCGAACTCCCCCACCCACATTCTCATCCGAGCGTCGCTTTGCTCGTATGTACATCTAATCTTCCACTGTTTGTTCCACTCACTCATCGTAGATCCTTGCTTGACTTCCTACATTCGGTCTCACAGCCCGGTGTAGGCGATACCCTCGAACCCCCTTCTTGTAAGAGCAACAACGTCAATCAAATCGCGTGCCTAACAATCTGTGATTTTCCACTCCTTCTTCCAGGTTTCGCGGCGGCCACGTACCTGGACCAAGCGCAGGAAACAACAACGGAAGAGAACAATGATTAATTGTAAGACGCTTGTTTTGCCGACTTGTACACATCTCTTTTTCCATCACGTTGTCGTGCTTCTGTTTTGCATGTGTTGCTGAATAAACGCTTCCTACGAATTCGTGTGCTCAATTGGGTGGTTGTGAATACGGCTTCCAACTCACCAGTTCTGTGACTAACTTTCGTACTATCCGTTTTCAGCACGTGGACCCCAGCCAGCAAAACCTCTCAAATTACCTAGGTAATTTCTAAAAATTATCCGGTAATTTGACCCGGTAATTTTAGGGGTAATGACCCGAAATTACCCCAAAAATTACCCATTTTATATACTTCAATTTTTCACATTTTTTCCCACGGAAATACGAACAAACTATTTTTCATCGTTTACGCACTGCCTTATGTACATATACCTTTGTAGTAATACTGCAGAATAAGCCAAACGGTCGCAAACGCCCCTGAAAAAAAGTTTCACGGTTATCTTCGAAATTCCAATAACTCCCTTAATAATCCAGATACAACAAAAGTTATATAAAGCAAATGGATAGGAAACCACACGTAGCTTCCATCAACATAAGTCAATTGCTACTGCAGATCTCTCAAATGCTAACCATCCAAGGTAACTTTGGCAACATGCTACGGTGTTCATGGTCGTTCATTCATGTTTACAAATGAAAACAGCTGAGGGTACATGAGCTTATATTTCAAATTATAGTTTACTACACATTTTTGGAGGTGGACGGCGATTCCGGCTGCGACTCTTGATTGATAACCTGAAAACAGAAGACTATTGTTAGTACGAGTACCTGCTTCAGATGGGTGAGATGATACAAACAGGATAGTAATGTCACTGTAGTCTTGGATTTACTTACGGATGTCCGCACATGTCCTCTGTTGGCACGGAGCGATTTTCTCAATCTGGCATTGTGCAGCCATTCACGTACAACGATGTTGTACTCCGTGTCTGTCATTTTCTCGAACCTAGCATCCACACGTACGGCATCTGGAAGGCAATATTACAAACAGGCAGGAGTAATAGGTTACCACGCATAACCAGGTAGATTGATTTACTCGCAATCCCAGTTTTTCCGTGCATTCCAAGTAGGTTGCACTTGGGTGCGAAAGTCGCCGAGATAACTCTGGTCAGTATGTGACGAACGGCTTCGCCACAGGATCGCCCACCGTAAGATGACAGCAAGCGTACCTGAGAATAAATGATTTATAATGGTAATTTACCAGTTTGCCCCGTGTGTCGCTGTCCTGCAGTTTCTCTTCTAACTGCATCAGTTCGAACTCTGATGCAGTGGCAACCGGGAATTTGTGGGGGCCATCGCAGTCTCCATCCCTTCCGCGTGCCGCTTCAGAATTTGTGCAGTCAAGAAGTCCAATTGGCATTGGACACGCTTCAAGCCAATGCCAATCTGGCGCACCGTTTGGACAAGATAATCCAGACGTTCGTCTGTACCTGTGGATGTAGGTGATGTTAAGGGACGG
Source organism: Paragonimus kellicotti (assembly GCA_014220965.1). Lineage (NCBI taxonomy): Eukaryota > Metazoa > Platyhelminthes > Trematoda > Plagiorchiida > Troglotrematidae > Paragonimus > Paragonimus kellicotti. The sequence goes on from LOND01001109.1 coordinate 34,399, forward strand.
ATTCTGGAATTATCCTCCAACTCTCCGAAGCGGATTGGTGGGAGGTCTCGGTTGTATGGGCTGCTAGACAGGGGCTGTGTAGAATTGTACTATGAATTAATTGATGTCATAAGACAACCAGATGTTACCTGCCCGCGATAGTAGCCCCAGGAGGCGTGTTTTCGGAAACCGAAGGGCGTTTTCAGCGCTCCTTCTTGGCGGAATACGAGGAGGCGGTGTGCTTGGCAAGAATGCCTGAGGCACGCACTGTGAAACGCTGGAGTCAGCAACAGAACACTCCAATTGAGGCATTTCATCCGACTCTGAAGTTTCACTGTCAACATCGGTGGACAGAAACCTCCGAGGTTTCTTGCTACAAAGTAATGGGCAATAGAAACAATAGCACCTACATGTTTCTGCGAGGACGGTTGCACATTAACACGGTGGATTCTGTAGAGTTCGAGTCGCACCCAGCAGAAGCAATTCCTTGCACACTTTCCGCCTCGGCATAAGTCTCTGAATCAGTCAACAAAATGGTGCACAACTTACCGCGAAAACCTATTATGCTGACTTCGTGAATTTCGCACCGATCACCATGATGCCTGCATTCACGGATCAATTGAGCACGTTCCACGACACAGTGAAGTTATCACCAGAAGAACATCTGACACGCAACCCTGGCATCGTACCTGTCATTAGATCAGCTGGCTGGCTTGCCGATGTTGAGGGGGAACCTATGAGATTGAAAAATAAATTGACCCAGAACCAAAAAGATACCTTGAATTGCCACTGCCGGTATGCTCCCACCATTGCCAGCGTCCTCACTTCTCAGGTGTGAATCACAATCCACGACTGAAGAATAATGTACAACAATTTACGTTACCTGAAGCGTCCACCACAGTTATATCATGGTCAGTACTTGCGGCAACATAGATGTCAGTGGCGATGTCCCAACGGGGCGACTGGATCATCCTGCTCTGCAGCAATTCGACGCAAGCGCCGGTTCAAACTGGACTTCGACAACCCGGGAATGCAGTAAAAGCGTTTCATGGGTACTGCTCGGAACGTCTGACAGAAATAAATGATCTATTTTGATTGGAAGCAACGAAATCATTTAGTGCATGTATGCGTATAACGTACGACACAAAAATGCGGTTTTTATGGGTGTATGAGATGATGAGCAAAAGTGAAACACTGCAACCTTAGAGAACGTATATTTGTATGAATGTGTACTGTCCGAATGAAATACGAAACGTACGGAAATTAACTCGCATACGCAACGATAAAACAATTTGCCGTTATAATATAAATTATCTCCAAACAAACACCTAACAACACAGTCGTTAATACACGGGAGAGGTGCCAGCAGCGAAAACGGATGAACAACAACCCGCTTACCACCAACCAATTCAACAACTTTTGAAGTGGCGCCAGTAGGCCATTACAAATTCAGACCACCATTTAAACTAATCACGCATCAAGAAGCACACTGTAATGATGAAAGAAAATGTGACATACTCTTTGGAAATTCTGTTTACAACCTGAATTTGCTGATTTGGTTGAATCTAATAGTCTTAATACATCCACGCCGAGAAAATGGATAACTTTTGGGATAAGTTCCCCCACAAATTATCGTTCCATAGGGTAATTTGTGCTGGCTGGGACTTTCTGTCTTTTGCACAGTGAATTACTATTGCTCATGTGAGTCTTCCAACTGCATGATATTATATTCTCAGTCAAGCGTTTGGCCCGAGAAACCTAGTTGCAGACCGTGATTTCCTCAGTTGTTGTAAACAAAAAATATTTCATCACCTATTCCGCCTTCTCACTTTGGTACCTGGGGGAGACATTAAAATCAGCCAGATGTGTGTTACTGATGGATATCTACTTGCTTTGATTGATCGATGATTGAAAGCGATCTTAACGTGTATTGTTCTAGAAATTCGGTATGGCCGGTGCTGTTTTGGTCGTTTGCGTTTGCCGATGGTTGTGTTAATATACGGATGTAGGAACAATGTACATGTATATGTACAACAATGCAGAAATTATTTGTCATATAAGTAACTGATGATTTTGTTTCTTTTTCAAGACATGGATTATATTTCCATGTTCAAGGCTATTTCTGAGAACCGTGAGAACAATTTCGGAGTAAGATAATGTGAGGTGACACGAGTCCCTGAGAACCCTGTAGATTCGTCGTCGCCGTACGAAGTACGAAAGACAAGTATTTGCACTCTTCCAGTGAATACTAAAAAGATGTCTTCGCGGCGTCCACCATGGATCTTGACTTAGACCGCTCTGTTGACTTGAATGCTAATCGTAGACAATGATTCTTTCGATTGTCATGGTGAGAAAAATTGTTTTCCGAAAAAAAAACGCTTCATGGGCTTGGTACCTGGTGCAGAAATTGAAATCACCGAAATCTGCGTCATGAACTCATATGTGTTTGTTTTAACTGACCGTTAATTGAAAACGACCTTATGGTATATCGTTTTCGAAATTCGGTATTGTAACGCGCGACCGAAACTAGTTAGCGCGCACGGATTGAATTAGAAGTGGTAATTATCACATGGCCGCTTTGTTCACCTTTCAGATCGCTACGTCAACGTCGTGCACGAAGACCCCGAAGCAACGGACAGTCAGACAAGCAAGGAGGACAATTGCACTTAAACGTAACTCTGTCATACCTTTGTACCTTTATCCTTTTTGGTTACTCTAGTACCGCTGCGTGTTGCGTAATACATCTTTGGATACAATATCTGTCTGCTCTGCTGGTTGTATGTTACAATATGGCTGTTGTTGTTGTTGTTGGTTGCATGGGTGATTGCTACCACGAGGATGTTGAAATAATTTTTGCACTTATTTGTCATTTTTCATTCATTTATCATTTTCTTTTCTTTCTCTACTTTTTAATTGTCGGAAATGGATTATATTGCGACTTTCAAGGGATGTTTGAGAACCGTGAATTTCGCACCTTCTCACAGTTCCAGGAGTGCCTTCAGAGGTACATGGAGGAGGTGGGCGTTATTTACGTTCGTGGGACGAGCCGTAGGTCGAAAACGATTCTGAAGTACGATAAGGTAAGGTTGCATGGTTCCCTGAAAACCGTGCAGATTTATTATCGTTGTACGAAGTATAAAAGGCGTAGGAGTGTATGCAGAGGTGTGCGACGTGTCTAGTGGGTTAACTGTTAGTTTCAACAAATCAGTTCTCGCGATACATGTTGCAGATCACGCTTTCATGTGGTCCGACGTAATGACTGTCTGGTTGTGTGCTCTTTCGAGCTAGAGCACAACCACCCTCTCAATCGTCTGCTATATGAGTCCCATCCTACGAATCGTGGACTCACCGTCAGTGAATTGAACGAATGCAGGAGCCTGTTCCAATACAATACACCAACTGCTGATATTAAGCAGTATGTAGCGGATGTTTACGGGAAGTTTATCACAACCGCTGACGTTGGAAACATCCGCCGCAAGTTAAAGCCTGCATTGTCAAGTGAGTTTGTTATGTAACAATGGTAACGGAACATCAGAGAACCTTGAGCAAGTTCTGTCGGTGATTAGTGCGATAGGTGTGGTGCGCACCATGCGGGATGAAGGCAACAGATATACGCATATCTGCTTTGCCCAGCGAACGCAAATTGAACTATTCCGACGCTTCCCGCATGTTGTGAATGTGGATGCCACCCACGGGACAAACAGGCACAAGTATGTCATTAAACACTTCCTCATACTTTCGAACTGGAAGTTATATCAGTTCTCGTAACAGATGGTATGGGACACGATCGACTTGTGATGTACGGGTACGTTCGTAGTGAGAAGTATGCTTCACTACGTAGGCTGTTCGAAATTTTTCGAGAAATGATGGGCGAGCACATTGTGGTGAAGACGTTTGTCATGGATAAGATGGCTGCGCAAATGAGAGCAGCCCATGTGGTGTTCGGCTGCGACATAATGTTGTGTTACTTTCATGTACGCGATGCCGTACGTAAGCATGTAAGTGGGTAACATTTGTTTGTCATGTTCGTTAACAGACGAACTCTTTCCGCAGTCGTTATCTCTTCCACCGAATGGCTACGGTAGACAATGAGGAACAGTAAGTTGCACCTTACACCGTATACCGTAGGTTCAAACGTGACTTACATATCATCCGCCAACCGATAAAAAGTTTCTGAATTATTTGTTGTGTCATTGGCTGTACATCAAGCCGAAGTGGGCCATTCATGCGCAAAGCGATGTTGTCCACTTTGGCAATCGTACGAATAATAGGCTGGAGAATGCAAACGGACGGTTGAAGAAGAGAACGCACCCAAGGGATTTCCTAGCTGTTGCCATTAAAAAATATGGATCCACAGCGAGTGGCTGATGCGGGAGTACGAAGTACAAACGACGTACGAATGCGGCCGTCGTGAAGTTGCCTTCAAAATCATTCTTCACAGAATGACCACGTTCGCAAGTCATCTTGTCCAAAACATCTGAACGGACGGACTCCACGACTCCATTTCGAAACAGTATCTGAGTGCGAGGTAAGCGATTCTCTAGTAATCACCTTTAACATTGCAGCTTCGTGTGCAACATGATGGCGACGCTTTCGTCGTGGATAGCGTGCAGGGCACATGTGAGTGTACTTTCTACCGTTCGATGTGGCTTCCTTGCATTCACATTCTGTCAGTGTTTCGGAAACACTTCTACCCCTACGGTAAGACGTTTTGTAGTTTTCATTTCCGTTTACAAAGGTCGAGTCCCCATTCATGAGCGGTGGCTGGCGGAGTACAATCTGCCAATTCGACGGTTGGTGGGCCCGCAGCTTCGGCCTCTTGCTGCAGCCAACTTCGACCGTCACTATAAAGCCCTGCATAATGTACTTGAAAAACTGCATGACTGCAGCAGCCGCACGGCGGTGACGTGTTTTAACAGCATCATTGCATTTGCCAGTAAAATAGTGGAACGTGCTAAGACTGGCTTACCTTTGTACGACTTCCCCACTGGCTCGTCTACAAGCAGTATGCAACTGAGATGGGTGAGGAAGCCTGAAACAGGATTGTCATGTGGACACTGCGGTGACCCGGTACAGATGGACAGCTATCGCTGTGATGCCGATCAGCTGATTTTTCACTCTGAATGCATCCAAATGGCGGACATAAACGAGTGTCCATTCTGTGGCAAGCAGCTTCAACCTCAGTCACCTGGTAGGTGCACGTTTCGAATTGTTAATTTTGTCAGTTCCCTCCACTTCAGCCATTGTTCGCACTTCCCCAGTGATTATGAAAACCAAGTCCCGCACACCACCCACAACGGATGTCGACTTAGACGGGCCCGCTGACAGTGTACTGGTTACACACAAGCCGAAGAAAGCGCGAATCAACATAACCGGGAGCGACTATCCTGTTGATATAATTGAAGAAAGTGAGTTCATTCACATATGCGTACACAGTTTTCTTGCAGATATCAGATGTGATGAACGAGATGACTACGACTGTATGTGATACAGGGCATCAGTCATCCGGAAGGACACGCAGAACGCGTGAAAACCAACGGCTACATCATGTGCTGAATGAAGATGGAGTTAGTATGTACCACTTTCCACAGACTTCAAATACATAATTCACGTCGATATCCCCATGTGTTCGTTCTTCAGACGTTCACCTGTGTTCCAGCATTTAGTACCGTTTGGCATAACTAGTGACGAAGAGCAAATAGATGAAGAATTCACAAGCGCTTGGTCGTGGATTATTGGTTTGTTTACAGGCTCACTAAAGCGCAAATCAACATTATCTAAATTGATACATTTCCTGATAAAACTGAACGGAATGAGTTCCTATAAAAATATGCACATATTTAAGTTGCAAGTATAAGGATCGACAGAGACCTCATCTGACAAACAGCTTTAGTCACCCGAAAGGAAGTCAGAAACTCATGCGAGCCAGTGGCAATATTCCCGTCCAGGGAGGTCGAATGTGGTATGCACCCTTCCATCCATAGGGTCAAAATAGATAACTCGTGTCGAATTTCATGCTTGTTCATTCTCATGAATGGTAAGTCACTGCAGCGATGGACATCTTACCATAAAATTTATCTACGTAACGGACGAACAAGCAGAAATTAACACAAATAAATCCGAACAGAGAAGTCAGAAACAGTTTTTGCACAATGTATCTCTCGAGCACATTTCGCTGCATCTCATCAGGTACATACTGCAGTCTATGGGTTTATATAGCAAAGTTCAATGGACATTGTGAAGCTAAACAACAAAATCAACAACCACACAAACACACGCACACACACACATCCGTACACATCAGTTACCAGGGCAATCTGGTACTGACGAACAAGTCTTTCTGTACGCAGAGGGGTGGCTTCCATTTGCTAATTGCTACCGCCTCCGCGAACCGAGAAGCCTTCGATTTTTTGTTGCGTAACGTCCGAAACGCCTTCTCCAGGTTCAATTGGGGTCGACAAGTCAACAGGTGTCGGGCGCTCGAATGACTCCGGTTCCTTGTGACTTGTCATATTTTCATATAGATTGAATATCACCCGCAATCGATCGCAGCTGTCGCATTCCCATAGACTTTCCAGTCGGCCCCTTTCGAAAAGAAGCACTAGACTCGAGTTTCACTCTCATTAGAACTCGTCAGTAGTGCATATCCTTGCCACGACTGGGAATAGAACTCTGGCCACGCTTTCATGAGGCAACCGTGTTGACCACTGCGCCATTGACCTCACATTAGGCACGACCGAATTATCATATGTGAACGCTCAACCACTTTCGCTTGTGAATAATGATCACATTGGGAATTGAGTTGAACATTGTGGTATCCATGATCGTTTTCGAGCCCAGACTGGAATGTGTTCGTTGACCCGATTGCGTAACTGCCGCTCCGTTCTGCCTATGTAAGTGGTCCGGCACTCACACGAGAATTCATAGATGATGTAAGATTTGGCGTTAAGCGGTAACGATGTTTCCAGAGGTGGCATGGACAGCACGATCAACTGGGCTTGAGAGATACACAGTGTAGAAAACTGTTTCCAACTTCCCTGGTCAAATTCGTCACGGAAAAAGTTGTTTTATTTTTCTAAAAAGATAAGTACCGCGATAACAAAGTATCTGAATATTTCAGAACAACAATTAATATGATGAAGTCCAAAGAGTACCAGCAGTTTGCAGTCACCCTCGTACAAGTTAAGAGTCTTTCCAAATCCAGCATTCCACACAAAATAAAGGAGAAACAAAAGCCATATAAAGTGAGGAAAGGGAGAGCATGAAGAGAGGGAACCAACTGAAAAAATCATGGAAAAATCCACGCTTGAACTTTATAACGAATCATTTTCCGAGGTGAAAGCTAACGTGTGAATTCATAACATGGATCAGCAAGACTTGTAACAGATAGGGCTTCTCAACGCTAAAACTCAAACTATCGTGTAAACGCATCACAGACCACTATGTAGCATCTAATGTCAGCTCAAGATTCCGATGAATACCCAATGCACGGTGATGTATCTGAGTTGAAATATGTAAACACGTGGAGTTAACATGAATCAGTGAGGCTTGTAACAGACGTAGCCTCATTGCGTCAAAAGTTTCGGGCGCACGCTGCTGTACACGCAGTTCTGGCAGAAGTTTCAGAAATCATCAAGTTCCATTTCAAAATAGTTTTGTTCGCTCACTCGAATCTACTAGATCAACCCGCACAACAGAAGGAATATCACACAAAATTCTCAATACTTGTACATGGTAGGTTAACCCCAACCAGCTCCGACCACGAATGATCAAGACATCATAATTGTTCATGTTTTCCCGTGGTTTCCTCCAATATTTTTTCGTTGCGTCTTCCGAACCCGGATTGCTTTGTGAAGCCGTAGACTCCTACCATTTCGCGATCAGCTTTTGAGTATCGACGTTTGGATCTCCCACCTCCTCTGTCTTCGGTTCCTCAGAACCACCTCATGATATAATGTTTTACGTTTCCTTCACTGTTGTGAGCATATCTTCGATCCGACAACGGTAAGCAGGAATAAAAAGAGCACTAGCTTGTTTCTGTTTTGCAGGCTGGAAGCACAGCGTTAGTGGTATCGATAAAACTGAAGTTCGCTCCACGTTCTGCCCTCCGTTCGTATTTCCTTGCTTTTTGGTAGTTTTCTTCAACACTACTGAACCGCTAGTATGAAACTTACCAGTGTTCTTCATAGCACGGATGTCCTGCAACTGGAGTTCACCCACAGGTGGCAGTGTGTGAAATTATAAGAATGCAATTGTCTCTAAATACTTCATTGCTGGCCGAGCAGCCATCGCGTCGCCCACTCGCTAAGCATGGTTAATAACTGCGACCCAATCCGTATTCAAAACTTCAACATTATGATACACCTGTAATTGTAACTGTTCCCGTTTCCAACATTGGCGAATTACCATCGGTTATCAGTATATACAGATTAGAAAGAATGACCGAATTCGCTAGACAGTAAGCAAGAGTAATGACAACGAACGCGTCATTATCAGGGATGAGGACGCAGTTACACATAATGGAGGACAATAACTTTAACTTAGTCGTGATGGGTATGTTTGAGGCCCGAAACATGCACAGGTCGGATGAGGGGAAGGCATGGGAGCAAAAATCACGCACGCGTATGAAGGGTAACCAGAATATCGCAGTGTTATGTTTCCTGTGAATGCAGTAGAGTATTTCGTTCATCAAAAGGCACACTAGAAATGTGACGACTAGAGCGACCGTTGAAAATGTCAGGCTTCAAATAACTTCGATTATATAGCTTCGTGTCATCCATCTGTGCACCGTTGCCTTGTACGTAAGCGAACATGAAGTAATCAAATACTCGATTATGCACCTAGGTGGCCGGCTATTTTGTTCCCTCAACCAGACGTAGATAAAATGTCCAGTAGGTGCGCAGCGGTCCGAAATGCTACGCATCACTGTATATGCAGGTTGGACAATTCACGTTATAGACAAGGTGATCGTCCCCACACAGATGAGTAAAATGGTCGAAACGTTTAACATGCAAAAACCAGGGACGATTAATTACGGAGTGATGCAATCTAGGATGGGAAGATATGTGAACGGACAGAAGCGAAATCAGGAAGTGCCCATACACGGGGTATGGCAGAAACGAACATAACTAGGGCATCCGAATATAATAAGAACACGCGACGGTCATTAGCTTTGAAACATTCCAAAGTGGAAACACTACGGTTGCAAAAAAACTCATTGGGTAGGTGTGAAACGGGAGCCTCACATTTGCTGTCCGGAGACTGTCACATGCTGCTAGAACGATGGAAGCATAACCGCTTCTCTAAGAAGCTCCAAATGTGGACTAGTCATCTAAAGACACCAATGAAAACGCAGTGCATCGGGTCAAATATGAGATCAGCAACCATATACAAAGGCAATTGATGTAACACAATGTTTTCGAGGTGGTGCTTCGACTGACACTTATCTTGGGAAAACAAGTCAGTGCGAATGCTGTGGGACGTCCGGCAGAACGTCACTCGTCGGGAGATGACATGAACGTCCTTATGTACACATTAACCACAGCCGAAGTAACCGTTGTGACATTCGTTCGTTTGACATAGGTGCGGACTGGGGCATCGCAAACTACACACTAAATATCCACATGGAGATTTAAATGAACGTTATTCAGAGTCAAATCAGCACGGCTTATTTCCTTTTTTTGGACATCAACGGCTGCAAATAATCCTCAGCGGGCTGATGACGCCGACGACCGCAATACCAGTAGATGACGGAGGAAGTGCTTGTGAAATGATGCACTGTGAGACCGAGTATTGGCCATAACTCCGTACCAGGGATAATTAAACAACAGTACCTCATCTTTATTGATTCGCATCGTGATATGGCCACCGCTGGTGTTAGATTCATGATGATGCACGCCCCGCATACAAGTCGGCTGCTCTACGTGTAAATAACATCCACTGGAAAGCATTGTTTATGCACACCCTGCAAAGTTCTGTAAACTATGCTAGGATCAAATGGTAAATTAGGAACGAGAGGTTTCAACGAAGCTAGCAGTAGTGTCAAGTCAGTTGATTCGACCGATTTGAGGTAGGTTGAGAACAACCGGATGACGCGCAGAATGCTAGGTATTGTGGGTGACTGACTGACTGCGACAAAAAAAGTACTACTTGTGGTGACATCGTCAGTAACGGCACTTGATTCAGTAACAAACTTCGCGCTAGGAGCAGCAGCCGTGACATCTGCACCACTTGTTGTAGGCTCATGCAGTATTTGTGCATTGCGACATGGAAAGTTACACAATATTTAATCTGCAAGCTCCAATGACGTTTTAGGCTGTATGGAGTCCTCGTTCACCCAACATGATGCATATCTTCTGCCCAACACCCGTAACCTATTTCTTCTACGATTTGTGCGTCTTTTAGTGGATCCTTTGCTCTACCACCGTTTCACTACGTTCACTATTGTTGTGAACAATAGATAAAACTTAATACTGATTACGTGTTATAAGTTTAAATAAAAATCTGTTAGTAAACCCGGAATAATGAAACCGAAAACATGGAATACACTCAACACATTAGCGGAACTTTAGACAAAAGTGTCAGTGACGACAGACCGCTAACGATGCAACACATTTGAGCTCACCACGCACGAAATAAACGAAACTGCAAACGCGCGTTCGCTGGAATCAATCATTAAAACAAACATGCATAAGATGGTGGTCGTCAGAAACGCTTGCGAATGAAAGCTTGCGAACAACTTATGTTTTGCATGCGTTCAACTGCGAGATCGAGTGTGCTAATTTACAGTTCTTATTCTCGTCCGACTGTTGGCCGGATAATGACGAACTCGTCGGAGCAGGTCATTCGTTCGCTGGGCCGACGCACATGCGAATATACATGTCTTCGCAAACCAGCACAATATTAGTCGAAATAATCCATACCTGAAACTTCCCCAAACAACCATAATTCACCCTTAACTTGGTCCCTAAATGGTGCTAATAGGTGATAAATAATCATTCATGCTAAATATAACGAGGAAATACCACCAACTTGCCTAGTTTTGGCGCGTACTACTAAGGTGAGAGATGATTACCACAGTAACTTACGTTCTTAGCTTTGTGAAAAGCTTAGTCCTCGTGACCCAACAACAGTTTTATCGTCTGAAGGAAAATGAAGTTCACCAGCTTAATTAGACTCAAGTTTCCGGAAAAGCATATTTTTGCACTTCTGTAAGATTGACTTCTATTAATTCCAGAAAATGGTTTTGCAACTTAACGTCATTTCATAATTTCGTTAAATTTTTCATTAACTGTCACAAGGCTGAGTTTACGAACATTTCTTTTTTATGCTTTTGGAATAGTGAAACAAAATTGTCCAGCTACATAACTGAGCGATTTTCAGTATCCAAACACACCACAAAGTTATGAAAACCTCCGTAAATTAAAAACCAAGATTATCTCAAGTATTACTTAGATACATTCGGTCAAACGATACGATTGAGCCGTGTGACTTAGTATGAGCCAGGATGTATACATTTGGCCTGAATCCTGCCTGCTTTTCCGTCATAGCAAAATCCGTCGTCATGTTTTACCCACAACTTACCATTTACTCACAACAAATTCTCCTTTGTTGCGTGTCCACTTAGATATTGCCGGTCAGCTACCATCTGATGGAACGGCTTTCCTGCTCACTTGTGGCGATCGGTCCACTCGTTGGCCGATGGATACCACGAGCGAGACCATTGTCAGAACTTTTCACCCACATTGAGTAGCTTAATTTTGATATACCTTTCTGTGGTTACTGCAGATAAGTATGCGCACTCCCGACGTCATCTCTTCCGTGACTCGACGTGCGTGCTTAGTCGTGAACACGTCAAAACGACTGCATATTATTCCTCTTCGGAAAGTCTAATGAAGCGTTTCCATCGGTCCTTGAAGGCATCATTGATTGCTTAGTCCGAAACGTAAGTGGACGAAACACCTTTCGCCCATCCTATAAAGTATGGGATGAACTCTAAAGGAAGATTTTGGAATCACCCGTGCGAAACTAATGTTTGGATCAATTCCGCGATTACCCGAAGAATTTTTCCTAGTGTCCCCTCATCCAGTTGACCCAGTATAGTACGTTAATGACCTTTGGAAGCAAATGCAGGATCTTCAATCACACCCCTATTCGGAAACGTGCACGGCCCAGCCGTATTCCCCGTAAATTACATATATGCGTTTACTGGACGTGATTTAGTAAAACGATTATTGCAACCTTCCTGCTCTGGACCACTCAGAATGATAAGCAGTCCACCGCTAATCAAGCTGGAAAATGTGATGCCATCAGTATCGTCCGTCCGAAGGTGGCCTATGTGGACAGCAATCTTACGCAATCACCAGACATCTCATCCCGTCAATGTCCCACTCGTGGCTCCTTGAGTTGTCCTTTCAATCTCACCGAGTGAACCACCCATCATTCAAATGTCGCTCACAGACGCCAACACTTCCCAGCCACATTTAACCAAATTCACACATTTAACTTGCCTGCTTGTTTCCGCTAAATTTTTTCAATTATGTAATGGAATCAACGATCGATTTAGATGCACCAGGAGGGAATATTGTGATGTTTCCACTGCTTTATTTTCCATTTGGCTAACATCCCATAACGGCTACATCAGACCACGTTGTACATTTTATTTCACCTGATAAAAACGTAGACAGCGTTTCTGAATAGAACTATGTTGCGCGCACGTGTCAGTTCTTTCTTCAAGGGTCGGTGATTGATAGTCAGCTAAAACATCCCATTGTTGCATTAAGTTTCAGCTCTAGTGTTTTGCACCATTACCTACGCTTGGAGTGCTGCAAACACTCCCCCCAATACCACTGGACGTTCCATGAACACCACTCATTCTTGATGGGAGCAGTCTGAATTCACTTGTTATTTTATATCGAGGTTCACGGTAATTCGTTCATTTTTCCCAATACAAGTGCTCAAGCAATATTTTGTTTACTGGACCATTTTCTGTGTAGTTACTTTCAGTGCAACTTAAGGAGGATTAGTTGATTTTCCGTTCATAGTTTGGAGGACATTTTTCGAAGTGGTTGAAGACTCGGACATTCACTCCGATTGCAAAGTTTATCTAAAAGAACCCAGATATATTCAATCCAGCGACTAAGCAAATAAATCAACTCAGGTCACGGCAACACTTCGTTTCATACGGACAGAACATCATCAACAACTGATCGTAGCTGCCACATCCCGATAGACTCTCCAGTGGCCCGCTTTCGAAAAGAAGTTCAACAATTTAATGATTTCTGTGATTTCAACTTGGAGAGAAGTCCTAGTCGAGGGGTCATCGATTGGAGTTAACAGACAGTAACTGTGTCTCCTTTCGAGGCGATCGGGCAACCTGATCATCAAAGCAGTGGTCTGTTAGAAATTAATATCAGTACTAAGCACAGCAGGAGTAGAAACAGAAGTTACAAACAAGTTGATCTTTGGGTCTGCGATAAGGTGATTCATCATCAAAATTGAATGTAAAACTGTAATAGTTTGAAATACCTTGGGGGTTGGCGCAAATGTACTTAGCACGAACAGCGAGCTAGTTTTTCGTAGCAGTAATGACGCAGCAATGGGGCCGGCGAAATCGTAATATAATCTATATTATGGGCAGCGTAAGTGCGGCATGCATATAATCAAAGATAACGCAGTGTGCAGTCACGAATAACAAGCATTACAGCGACAAATTCGTGTACCTAGGTGATTCAAAACAACTCCCCGAGATGATGGGAGCCATTGCTACAACGATACACAACTTCAGCTGACTATAGACAAAGCATGTTGGTTTTGGGGTGAAGAGGTTTCACTTTTTGTGGCCATTCGTGTCGTGTGGACCACGCTGAGTGCCACGTAGACGGATCGCCTGGAATGAAACAAAATGAAGTATGCGTTAGCCGTCATTCAAAAATGTATCCGCAACAGCTTCTGTAATATCAGCATTCAAGTATTCATCTCTCGAGCGCAGTTTCGTTCATCATCCTAAGTAATGTAATAAAACAACCGTGGCAAGAAATAGTCTTAGTGGCAATCACCACATTTGTCTCCGGAGAACGTCATCATCTGTATACTTCAGCAAGAGCGAATCCTTGGGAATTGGTATTGGGTTTAAGAGAATAGGAGAAAAAATAGAGGAAGGATGTTGCCTGAGTCTGTGGCTGATGGGAAGACGCTCAACCACCGAGGCGTGTAAACCTTCAGTGAACCGGGAAATTGTAACATGTCTAAATACCACGCTGTCCGAGAAGATACGACATAGTCTCCGTTTTCATGCATTGGAGTGCATTAAGATGGTCGAGGAAACAGAAACGGTTCACTGTATATGTCCACACAGGAGATGACAAAAGCAGTACGGTGCGTCGACAATAAACCGCAACAAACAATACGCGAACTGACTTATGTGGAATTTGACTAGCAGGCATAGATGGAATAACCAACTCTTATCCGTCTGGTCACAAAAACATTTCAAGTAACTTATAGTTCCCTTATGCTGATAAATTATTCCATACTGAAACTGATGCTTCTCCTACCATTAAGTGCAGTCAGCTAGTGACCACGGAGTGGTGGTGGAGGTAGAATTTTGCGCACTATTTCCCTCATCAACTTCTCCATCTCTATCCACTCGAAGGTTGATGATCCCCCGACTAGTTGTTTTTCACACCTTCTCACTCGTTATGGGTCCCTAGAAACAAGTATCTATAATGGTGACTGATTGAACTGAACAATTTTATGATAGAAGTCTCTAGAGGCCTCATCCTTGGACAAACCTTCGAGGATATTGTTTTCTTGAACGGTTCCTAACCAAAGGAAGGACCATTTTTTCTTAATCTGGAGACCGTTCCAAAGTGCCACTAACCTGACTCGTTCTCAGAACACCGCTGCTATAGTAACCTGTCTGTTAGTTTTACTCTTTGTGTGCCACAAAATCGTTTCTACCTCCTGCTTCCAGTTACTGTTCTTCAGACTGACAGACAAAGTTTGTAGGTCATATCAGACGAAAAGATTTGAATTATTCCCAACCTGCATGTTGACCACGAAAACTGTTGGAAGACAAACTCAGTTTTCACGTTGTCCTGTTCCACTAAAGTATGGGAGGCACCTGCATATAGTTGGCTCTGTAAATGCTCGTCACCACTCAGCTTCCTTATTGATATACACATTTGTTTTGCAGTGGGGTCTTTTTTGTCCGACAGGTCCACCAGCAGCCACTGATTGGTGAACAGAATCAAACAATCCGGGTAATTATGACGTTTTCTTCTGCTCTGACTCGATTAATCGTCTGGTTTAATTTTTAACAGACTCCGATTGGGAAGCGCCACAATTACAGTCATTCCATCACCCCACACCAACACATACGCTTCAACCGTATTTTATTCAGCTGTCAACACAGCCACACCAGAATATCTCCCAACCCGCGTCCATTCTCGGTTTTCATCAATGGTCGCCAACTATTGAGTCAGTTTCCGCTGCTAGTGTTTGCGGACGATGTGAAACTTTGTTGGTCATTATATGTTACAAGTAGCTGTTCGATTCTACAAGATAACTAAAACACCTTGACTGGCTAGTTATGGACAGACAAGCCTGAATTGCACGACGGGGGTTCAATGTTTTGCATATTCGACATTGGCTGAATGTGGTCTACTATTTGGGTGGGTTCCCTCTCCAGACAATACAAATGGTGAGGGAATTGGGGGCTACCGTTTCCCACTATCGATAGAAATTTTATAACGTGGATGCTTATGAGAAGAAAAACAGCCATATTCAGGTTAAATTCTGGGCAGATTGACCATCTTTCTGTTTGCGTTCCACCATGATGCATGATTTGGCCGCACTCACAAAACACGACTGTAACTAGGCCTTCGTTCCCTCACAAGGATGCCTTATTCCTCAGACATTTCAGCGGAGTTGTGTTGAAGCTACTGTTTAATTGAAAACAGTTCCTCATGTAGTGTGGGGAGCGAAACTAAATGTTTCTTCACCTGCGTTTCACCAGCTTAGAAATGACCTACTCCACATTTTGACCGATTGCTTGCTCAACGATGCGTAAAGCTACGCGTGAAATATGGCGAACAATTGTAACAGCAAACTGTCTGTTCAACCCCAAATGCTCGCTTTTGCTTCGTTTCAGGTCCTTGACACATGCAGGCTCGCCGCATCCGTACGGCGGGCTGAGGAAGATGACCAACCAGAGTCCGACGTCAACAAACTATGTGTGTGAAACCAATTCTGACTGATGGTTTCTTCCGGACCTTGAGACCCCTGTATATATGTACAACAACTCTATGTGAATTACGACTCTTTGGGTATGTTTGTCGTGTTGATACACATTTCTCGTTGGCTTGTGGCTTCCTCTATTTTATGAGGGGGACGTTATTTTGCCTCTGTTGCTGACGGTGGATGTTGTGTGTGTGCTGTCACCTGTGACTGACTCATCAGATTACTACACAATATGTCTGCGGGGCTACACTTCCAAACTAAACCAAAACGTCACCAATTAGAACGGTGGTCCAGTGCGTACCTGTAAAGCACACAATGCGGTTTGTGATTATGTAACCTCTTTCAATTCTGCTCTCAGTTTTTAGTGTCAACTCGCTAATTACCTTCTGTCTCGACCAGGAAACTGTATGTTTTTTCATTTTCCGGTACCAGTGCACTCTGTTTTGTAGTTTTATACATTGAAATGAGGAACACCCAAGAGCTCGTACTACTTACCTCTGTCAGCGATTCAGAAAGCATATTAAGTTGGCTTATATCGCTTGGCATGTTCACAAAAATGGAATTGTCAGGCGGAGCGAATGAGAAACGACATGTACGACCGGCCTTAGTCGAGTTCTGGAACCGACTTCGTCATCAACGGTACCATAGTTTAATCTGAAGACAGGGAAATGCCGCTCCTAAATAGCTCGTGATAACCGGACGTTACGTAACGACCAACGATGTATGAGAAATCTACATAGGCAGGCTACCACAAAACAGTCCACCGAAATGTTGTTAAGAATAACCGGCACGTAAGACAAGAAAATTGAAGTGATAGATTACTAGCTGTCTGCACAATCACTATAGAACAAAACATCTGAGCCAGGGTCAAAATAACTACGAAAAACTGGGTAGGTGAAATGTACACAAATGAGAGCTTGTGAGTGATAATGCTACGTTGAAAGTTGACGTGCAATTCCGCTTGATTCAAAACATTTTCTTACAGCGGTCATTGGCCGCATGCTTTTGTTTGTTCCAACACAGACTGATCTCGAATGCAACATAGTGTGAAAAGTGTGTTCCCATTTTCTCCGAGGTTTTATTTGCGTCTACTATCGGTTTCATGAAATTCGGAGACTGTGCGATCCGCGTGAAGCGAGTAGCACTAACAATAAGTGGAAAACAGATTACGACCATCAGCCCTTGCGTTCCATTGGGAAAAGCTGACCATGCCATCCCAGAGCTTCAATACTGCAATCAGTGGAAGCCAGCTTTAGAAAGGTGGGCTGAAGTATATGGTGAGTTGGCAGTAGGCAAATGTTCAAACTGTGGTAGCGAAGTGATAAGGCGGTACTGCTTGCTTGGAGAATTACTCGAAAGTGATGAGACTAACTATGGTCGTGCCCAGGGATACCCATTTGTCTGTGGTTCGCAAGCATAACGTGCATACTTTAGGGCAGATCTACCGTCACTGAAGTACAAAAGAGAAAAGGGAAAATGAAGGCTTAGGTTAAAGGATTCGTATCGGTCTTCCTATAAATAGAGCATCACCCACGATTAATAGCAACTGTCGCATTCCCGTAGACGTTTCCAGTCGGCCCTTTTGCTGAAGATTATACGTAGGGAGTTAACTGTGTCTTGAGACAGTGATAAAATGTGAGATCTGTAAAAGTCTGAAATCATTCCAGCGGTATCGTTCAGAATTTGAAAATAGTTTTTTTTTTCGTGGCAGAAGTGATCATGAGACTTGAACTATTTGTTTTAACCGACCGTTAATTGGTTTGTCCCTCATTTGGCGCGGAGATCCGAAAATGTCACTCGAGGGTGTTGGGATGGTGCATATGCGTTTTCCTTCAAAGTAGCTTTCATGTCCGATTAGTGGTTGACCGTCCTATGTTGATAAATGGTGTATTATATATAATTTGATTTTAGGTTATGGATTATGTACAGGGCTTCAAAGATATATTCGAGGATCGGGAGTTTTCTAGTTTCAAGGAGTTTAGAAGTTGTTTACAGAAGTACATGAACGGTCACTGTTTTGTGCGTGCTTAGTTTAAGCAAAAAATCAAGCAGTGGACGCTTGAAGTATGATAATGTGAGTGTGAGTACTACTGAGGTTACGTGGTAGATGGCCTATCGGTGTATCAAATACAAGCGACGTAGGAGTGAAAGTCGTGGATTACGACGTGTTTAGTGAGTTGAGTTCACATATTTTCATTGCATAGTTCTCGTGATACATGCTGCCAATCACGCTTCAACGTCGTTAGGAGAAAAACCATGTTGGTTGTTAGCTCTTTTACATTGGAGCACAACCACGACCTAACTGCCTTTCCTGTACGATGCGCACCCAACAAATCGTCGGCTCACTGCAAGTGAAGTGAGCGATTCCAGGCATTTATTCCAGTACAATACTCCAACTGCTGAGTTGAAGCAGTATGCTGCGGATGTCTACGGCAAGTATATAACGACCATGGATATTTGCAACATCCGTCATCGGTTGAAGCCTCCGGCAACAAGTAAGTGTGTTTGTGTACATTGATGTTGCAGAAAATCTGCCTCAAATTCTTACTCATATAGAGGAAAGCGGCGTACTGCGTGTCATCAAAGACGACACTAATAAATACACGCACATATGCTTCGCACGGAAGCAGCAAGTGCAGTTATTCAGACTGTCTCGGCTAACAACGTTCGCCAGTCAACTGGTGTTGAAGCATCTCAGTGGGCGCGCCCCCCTAACTGCACTGTGAAACGACTAGACGAGTTCAAGGTAATTGCATCTTATGTATTATCAATTGCTTCTGTCCGATTACAATGAATAGTAGGTCACACAGACTAAAGTTCACATTATGCATGGAAATCGCCCTTTTCCAGTCGTATCTGCTTGACCACGATGTTGTTAAATATCTGTTCCATTTTCCAAGTGGTGATGATTATACAACCTCACACTTTAAGTCAGCTGTCAGCAACTATTTCATGGATTATTGAATGCACAAGTTGAAGAAAAATGATTCACAACTTATACTACGCACGTTCATTATTTAATCGTTGCTAAAAATCCTTTTATCAACCAAATCATATGTCAGCTATCTCGTCAACATATTTCGTTATCAAAATATCGCGATTCCCTAACGTCCTTGATGAAACATTTATAACACATTCAACCAATAATTTCCTTCAGCAAAATTGACATATTTTATGCTTTCTAAAATATACCGTCAATTACCATTCAGAATATATTACAACCTCACATATTAACGGTCTACCTACGTGAGCATTTACTTCCTGCGGATAGTTTTCAGCGCCGCTTTCGAAAAGAAGCACCGGACTCGAGTGTCGCGCTCCCTAGAGCTCACCAACTTGGAGACCAATCGCAATCGAGCAATCATTCCTTGGAGTTGACAACGGTTAATATGTATCTTCGCTAAGCGATCGGGCAACCAAAGCACTACTCACAAAGTATTCCGGCCTAGCGTTCACATATGATGATTCAGTTATGTCGAATGCGGGGCCACTGGCGCAGCAGTGAACTCCAATTGTCTGATGAAAGCGTGGCTGCAGTACTAATTCCAGTCGTGAGGAAGATGTGCACTACTGACTGGCCCTAACAAAAACAAAAACTCGAATCTAGCGCCTTTCTTCGAAAGGGGTCGACTGGCTAGTCTATAGGAACGTGACAGTTGCGATCAAGTGTCGGTGTTAGTGAGTTAATGTGAATAAAGTTATCCTCCACTACTCATCAGACCACATTTCAGTTTTATAAAATCTAACCGAAAACATCAAGAGCACGCGACATGATGTACTAAACTGAACCGGCTTTCAGTGCCGTGTCTAATCAGATTTTTTACAACTTACTGTCGCACAATTCGTACGTACGTCAATAACTACATCACTGTTAGGAGTGACCAGTCATCGAAGCAAGGGCTGGTTTCCTCACTAAATCGCTGGAACTTTCCAGAACAAGGAAGTACTTATGCCACTATGACTTCTTCGTCGCCTGAGGCCTTTGATGCGTATAACGGTTGAAGTAATTCACTAGCCTATAAACCATGCAAGGAGTCCTGAAGATTGGAGAGTAACTACTGTGTTGACCATTCGCAAACAAAGAGCGATGAAGAGTGTTGAAGTAGCTGCCAGAGTTATGTGGTGACTGTCGTGTGTTTGATGGAAATTCGGTGACCGCCTTCCTTGTTTTCATTTATCCTCTTCCCGTTAATCCTTCTTCTGACTTTTTCGAAGTTTTCCTGGTAGATGCTGCGAGTCCTCCTTACGAAGACTGTACATCCATTTAAATTACGCGCGCAACAAGCCATTCCTCCTAAGAACGTTAATCCGGAAACACTAATAAATCTTAGTATCATTCACTTGTGGAAAGTTGTTCTGGCGTAGTTCTTCTCCTTTGCTTCCTACTGCTGGAACTTTGGTTACGTGTGCTGCGGTTTCATTTGCGTGTTATTGCCCCGTCATTGTGTGACTGTTGTACTGGGTTGTGTTAACGTGAGTTGTTTGTTTCGGAACCCGTAAATTTAGTAGATCCAACATCGGAGTTTGTTGTTATCTTCCGTGCGGTTTTTAAATACTTCCTCGTGCCCTAGCACCTTGTCGATAAGAAACTCGCTTTCACAACCGTCTTCTCTTTTGGATCCAACTCGGTTGTTCAATGGGTTTACAGCTTATGGACGCCCGCTGCTTAGCGGACGCCACTTTTCTAGGTTCAGCCTGTCGACGGAGGCTGCAAGTACACTGAGCGTGGCACGAAGAACCACTGGACGTACAGGATTGAAAAAGGCAAGTGAAAATTGCTGGCCAGTTAGTCAAATCAGCGTTTTTGAAAGGCATGTGGGCAAATTTTCGGGGAGAATTCGGCAAACAATTTTCTAACGGTTATCCCCCAGCTGTTAACCGGCGTAATTTTTTGAAAGAAGGGTCGCATCTCATGAACTTGGTATATTTCCTGGAGGGAATAACTGATTGCATTTGGGGCAAGCAACCAAAACTTTGTTCCCCCTCTCAGTTTAATATCTCCGAACCGGTTCATCATCGACTGCTTTCCGAGCAATTCAAGCGCCGTTCTATAATGGCAGAAGTTCTGGAATAAACAATGCATTTCTAATTAGATAAAACCTCCATAGTTTCAGTGTGGTGAAGTTTATCGGTCACCAGTATATTTCTGAGTGGGTTCCACCGAGCTGTCCGCCCATACCGCTTCTGGTTGTAGCACGTCAACAGCTTAGATGGATATCTTATTGTGTCTTGTTGCGCGTTCAACAATATCTAGGTTGTCGTCTATCCAAAATTAAAAATAATCTGGCCGACTTGAACATATGATTGGGTTCCTGGAAGCCCTGAGTAAACACTGACGAATGCTTTCATTTGAATGCTTACGAGTAAAAATCATAATGCTGTCTGCAGAAGGAAAACGGAAAAGTGCGGATGGGGACGGGATACCTGGGATCCCTCTCCATATATCTTCTTGGCCTGCCGTTTGGTGGATGGTTGATCTTTCACGGAGACGCTAAGCACCGTGTGGCAATAAACCAACAATCAGGAATAGTCGATACAAGATCAGAAATCAAAGTTACAGCAAAACTGAACAAATTTGCAAAGTTCATAGGTAGTAAGCGTTAGCAATTTTTTGTCGCGAAAATGTCTCCAGGCGGTGGGTTACGACTTTGGTACATAAAAGGCTCCAAGTACCACGTGCCATTCCTACCACCACAGTTCTTCTGATCGGCTTACGCCCCATGAACAGGTGACCGATTCGGTCCAGCTTGCCAGAGGTAGACCAAGTGTCGGTCGGTTTCTCCTCCACCGACTTGCCAAAGATTTCCGATTTTATTGAGTGGAACTTTTTATTGGGACTACATTTCTCGATGAGGGATGAATTTAGTGACACAAGAAAAGTATTTTTCACTGCACCTGTATATCAGACTTTGGGATAAGTGATTGTGGTTTGACTAGAAATCTTGTTCATGCTGGTCAGTCCGATTGCGTTAAGTCATTACGTTATCGCTTGCTTCTGGAGTGGTTACTTTCCATGCTGATTTTTGTGCTGTATCACGGCTGGCGGCAGTTAATTACCCATCACTTGTCGTTGTATTTAGGCGTGGTATAACGCGCTGCTATAATTAAAATGGAAATACGTCTGAGATTAATTTTTATCTAAGGTGTTCAATGTTGATTCTTAGCTAACCAGCCTTCATACCATCCGAAGCCCTCTAGTTTATACGGTATTGATGAGCTACGAGTCTCGCATGATTGCCTTGCTGTCATTCCGCTAAATATCGTCACATAACGCCGGGAACTCACACGACTGGCACCAGTACTGTTGGTGTTTCCTCCGGCACTAGCTGAGCCGCCCTGGAGAAGTTATTCCGTTGGCGAAACCCAGTTGGCCTTATTTTTGTTATATTTATCCTAGAATGAAGAGGATGAAGGTGATCGGGTGACGAAGGAAACGATGTGTCTAATCCCATTCATTGGGGATATGCGCAGTTTGCACGGCTTACGTTAGGTCTGCGAGAGACATATTCAATTTTTATACTCAGCACTACAGCAACCATGTGATCTGTCCTCGGGGCAGTGAGGTTGTACTCTTTTCAAGCGAATTTTCATACAGCCGCTGACCTGGAGTTGATTATCGTGCTGTTGCTGTCTCTCGTTCCTGACTTGCCTTTAGATAGGAAAACTGTACTCAATAATCCGAGAACGTGCTCGAAAAAGACGCTCCTCAAGGGCTCGTACGTCCACACCGGACTCCGCAACTGCTTACAAAATGTACATTGGAAGCACCACCTTAGAGACGGTGACCGCTTAGCGTTGCGCGTTAACATTGATGGGCTGCTCCTTTTTGATTACCCAGGCACCGAAATGTGGCCTCTTCTTGGTTGCATTCCTCGGCCGTCTGTCAGCTGTCCATTTGTGATTGATTCTCATTGCGGCCCTGGTTGTCCAAAGACTTTGTACCCGTATTGATGAATTTGTCACATGGACGAAGTATATTGAGACAAATGTGGCCGACTTGGAGGCTGTCGAAATGACAGATTTTACGACGCCCCATTCAATTATTTGTGGTACACTTGCTCGTTGTTTCATAAGCAAAGTTACAGATTACATCAACCACTAGGGTCGTGGCTATTTTTCGCAGACAGACGTGTACCACGAAGGTAGAAGAATGGCTTCGCCAGCATTTTTAATTAACTCAGAATTCATTCCAGTTTTTAGAGAAAACGTGAGAATGAAAGTCGCATCGGTTCAGCAACAACAGCTGGGCTTCCCATTGATATAGTATCACAATCGTTTCTTGACCTCATACAACTAGTATCTGTGGACGTTTTAAAGCGTTTGATTTGGGTTTGTTATCCGTCCGATATTGTATGTCTTTTGAGCAGGTATACAGGAGGCCATCGACAAGTTCAAATGTCCTATGGTGGAACTTCCCGTAAGTGCTGCTCGTTTGTTCCATTTGAAAGGTGGAAGGTCACCCGAAGCGGGCAATTTTTGTTTTGATTGAGGACGGCCCTTTAGATAGGAAAACTGTACTCAATAATCCGAGAACGTGCTCGAAAAAGACGCTCCTCAAGGGCTCGTACGTCCACACCGGACTCCGCAACTGCTTACAAAATGTACATTGGAAGCACCACCTTAGAGACGGTGACCGCTTAGCGTTGCGCGTTAACATTGATGGGCTGCTCCTTTTTGATTACCCAGGCACCGAAATGTGGCCTCTTCTTGGTTGCATTCCTCGGCCGTCTGTCAGCTGTCCATTTGTGATTGATTCTCATTGCGGCCCTGGTTGTCCAAAGACTTTGTACCCGTATTGATGAATTTGTCACATGGACGAAGTATATTGAGACAAATGTGGCCGACTTGGAGGCTGTCGAAATGACAGATTTTACGACGCCCCATTCAATTATTTGTGGTACACTTGCTCGTTGTTTCATAAGCAAAGTTACAGATTACATCAACCACTAGGGTCGTGGCTATTTTTCGCAGACAGACGTGTACCACGAAGGTAGAAGAATGGCTTCGCCAGCATTTTTAATTAACTCAGAATTCATTCCAGTTTTTAGAGAAAACGTGAGAATGAAAGTCGCATCGGTTCAGCAACAACAGCTGGGCTTCCCATTGATATAGTATCACAATCGTTTCTTGACCTCATACAACTAGTATCTGTGGACGTTTTAAAGCGTTTGATTTGGGTTTGTTATCCGTCCGATATTGTATGTCTTTTGAGCAGGTATACAGGAGGCCATCGACAAGTTCAAATGTCCTATGGTGGAACTTCCCGTAAGTGCTGCTCGTTTGTTCCATTTGAAAGGTGGAAGGTCACCCGAAGCGGGCAATTTTTGTTTTGATTGAGGACGGCCATTTGGGTAGGGGTGTTCACGGAACGCCAACTATCAGAACTTTTTGGGCTTGTGCTTATCCGTACACCGGCCCTCCAACCCTTCACATTTATCGTCGCCAACCATCTCGTTTGTCATGGATAAAATGGCTGCGCAAATGAGAGCAGTCCATGTGGTGTTCGGCTGCGACATAATGTTGTGTTACTTTCATGTACGGATGCCGTACGTAAGCACGTAAGTGGGTAACATTTGTTTGTCATGTTCGTTAACAGACGAACTCTTTCCGCAGTCGTTATCTCTTCCACCGAATGGCTACGGTAGACAATGAGGAACAGTAAGTTGCACCTGTACACCGTATACCGTAGGTTCAAACGTGACTTACATATCATCCGCCGAACCGATAAAAGTTTCTGAATTATTTGTTGTCATTGGCTGTACATCAAGCCGAAGTGGGCCATTCATGCGCAAAGCGATGTTGTCCACTTTGGCAATCGTACGAATAATAGGCTGGAGAATGCAAACGGACGGTTGAAGAGAACGCACCCAAGGGATTTCCTAGCTGTTGCCATTCAAAAAATATGGATCCACAGCGAGTGGCTGATGCGGGAGTACGAAATACAAACGACGTACGGATGCGACCGTCGTGAAGTTGTCGATGTAGACTGGTACGTCAAAAACATTCTTCACAGAATGACCACGTTTGCAAGCCATCTTGTCCAAAAACATCTGAACGGACGGACTCCACGACTCCATTTCGAAAGGGTATCTGAGTGCGAGGTAAGGGATTCATTGGTAATCACCTTGAACATTGCAGCTTCGTGTGCAACATGATGGCGACGCTTTCGTCGTGGATAGCGTGCAGGGCACATGTGAGTGTACTTTTTACCGTTCGATGTGGCTTCCTTGCATTCACATTCTGTCAGTGTTTCGGAAACACTTCTACCCCTACGGTAAGGCGTTTTGTAGTTTTCATTTCCGTTTACAAAGGTCGAGTCCCCATTCATGAGCGGTGGCTGGCGGAGTACAATCTGCCAATTCGACGGTTGGTGGGCCCGCAGCTTCGGCCTTTTGCTGCAGCCATCTTCGACCGTCACTATAAAGCCCTGCATAATGTACTTGAAAAACTGCGTGCCTGCAGCAGCCGCACTGCGGTGACGTGTTTCAACAGCATCATTGCATTTGCCATTAAAATAGTGGAACGTGCTACGACCTTTGTATGACTCCCCCACTGGCTCGTCTACAAGCAGTATGCAACCCAGATGGGTGAAGAATCCGGAAACAGGATTGCCATGTGGACACTGCGGTGATCCGGTACAGATGGACAGCTATCGCTGCGATGCCGATCAGCTGATTTTTCACCCTGAATGCATTCAAATGGCGGACATAAGTGAGTGTCCATTCTGTGGCAATCAGCTTCGACCTCAGTCACCTGGTAGGTGCACGTTTCGAATTCTTAATTTTGTCAGTTCCCTCCACTTCAGCCATTGTTCGCACTTCCCCAGTGATTATGAAAACCAAGTCCCGCACATCACCCACAACGGATGTCGACTTAGACGGGCCCGCTGACAGCGTACTGGTTACACACAAGCCGAAGAGAGCGCGAATCAACATAACCGGGAGCGACTATTCTGTTGTCTAAGCATGTACTACTGCTTGCCTTAACTCGTAAGGTATGGCAAACGGATGGAGCAGTTATAAGTGTCTAAGCATGGACTACTGCTTGCCTTAACTCGTGAAGTAGGACAAATGGATGGAGCAGTTATGTATGTAGGCGTGGAGTACTCTTTGTCTTCTCTCGCCCAGTAAGTGGCCTCGTCGGAATCCAGAGTACGTCATGATCCCATGGAAAATGTGCAATTGTAGTAGAAACCGACAGCTATGCATGCTGAATATAACTAAGAAAATACCACTGACTTGTCCAGTTCTTGCGCATAATCCTACGTTGCAATATGTTTTATGACGTATCTTACGTTTGCAGCTCAGAAAAAGGCGTAGTCCCCCTGATCCAACACGGCGTTGGATTACGGTACATGGTCGTAAAAATTCCTTAGTGGAAAGCATAGGGCGCTGTGTGTGCCGAAATGGACCATGTAGGCCAATCAGAAGCGCTGAAATTCCCGAAACACACGGGATGACAGAACTCTATGAGGTTTCATATTGTGCAGCAATGACGTCGCAGGGGTGGTTGTGCACCATGAAGAACTTGGTGACGCGAAATCCTCCTCCGTCGATGTTGCGGTTGACGTTGAAGAAGGCTGAGCAGCCGGTTTGTCCACTGGCTCTCTCTCGAATACCACACGATGAGCGCAGCACGCTTAGCCTACGGACGCATGCGTACACGCGTCTCCTATGATCACCGACCGCAGGTTCGGTTGATCGGATGCAATATGAAGAGCCGGACTGAACTTCAAAACGTTTCAGCTCAGCTCCAATTGCATCCAAGTCTGGGAACTGTCGTGGAGACACGACACTACCAATGACGACTAGCGCATTTCGGACACATGATTGGTCCACAGGGTGCGTGATGGGGTAGAGAGGAAACCGTGTCATACGGAAGGGGGCATACCTGATGGGGGGACCGCTTCATGTAGCTGTAGCGTACAGCATCAACAACGTTCAATCGTCGGAAGTATTATCACCTTTTCCTGCCTAATTACATTCAGATTTAAATAAAAGCATGTGTCTCCACGTCTATGACATCGCTTTTCATTATATTCCGCCATTAATTTTCCCAAATAACGGAAAATGCACATTTTTGTTATTTTTCCATTAATCCCTATGTCATTAAACTACCGCACACTCCTTGCTTACGTCTTCGGAAGATTAAAACAAAAGAATGTTCAAGCAACAGAATTCTACGATTTCAGAAACTGCAACACGTATCAAATTTTAACAACTTCGGCAACTTTAAAAAGATTTTTACCACAAAGATTACAGAGATATTTTTGGTCTACCGATTACACGCAGCCCGAGCAGGACCATCAGTGATGGTGTTCACCTCGAATACTTCTCTACACACCCGGCTTATGAGAGAGTACCGCAGCGCTCCATTCTTGGACACTCGTTTTTTCTTATATTCATTAGTGATGTGACCGACACCATGCGGTTTAAGCGCTTGGTTTATGCGGACGACATGACGATCCAGATCCCAGCGTGGACCTCAGAAGAGGAGGACATACTGCGGGCTGACGTGAAAGAACTATACCTCCGAGCGTAAGAAAACCGTCTGTCCTTGAATATGAGTGCATGTCCTGTCCTTTGTGCCGCCAAAGTAGCAAACAACCGCACCACATGGCAGAATTCCTACTTCGATTGGTATCTCAGCAACGTGGTCGGGGCACGGTTGTCCAAAAGGTCCTGGGTGTTTTCAAGAACCGCATAGCTGGCACGTTGTGATAGCAGAATTATGTACTTATTGAAGCGTAATCCATGTCTCATGAGCTCCTTCTGGCAGTCAGGACATTAGACCAATAGACAACGTTCAAAGAACAACTACCAAAAGAGTGCCTGGGGTTAGAGACTTGTCTTATGCCTTGAGACCCGAGGAGTTAGCGTCTCTTAGGGAACGAAATTTGTCCACGAATTTCTGCATAGTCCCAGTCACCCTTGCACTAACCTGTTAGTCGTTATTGACAAACGCACGTTCAGGGGACAATCTCTGAAGCCAGAGAGACACCACGGTAGACTTAACTGTAGGAATTTTTCCTTTATTCTGCTTGTACATAGACACTGGAATAACTTTCCTGAGGTAGTTGTTACAGCAGCAATTACTGGTGAATTCGAAAAATTATTCCATAATAATCATGCCCCGCACAGTTTGTACTCGCCAGCCATCCATGGGAACGGCAGAGTACATGTTCTACCACCAGTAGCATGCAATCTAAATACCTTCTTACATCAATTTCGTTCCATTGTATGTCTGTTACCTGCAGGTCAATTCCACAGTGTATGTGGTTGGTATGTTTGGTACGATCTGGGTTAAAAGAGGACAGCATGTGTCCTGGATACTAGGAGCCAATTTTGCCCACCAATTTAATTCTTCCATTTCATTGACGTAAGTAGTCACTATGCGGACGGCATATAGTCTCCACACGTTTTTCTATCGTTACGCGTTTTTTTCCCTTTTAGCATTTTAATGACTTGTACAACAGTTATAACTTATCTGGTGTAGTCGCCATAGTGCGTCCGGAGGCAGGTGTTTGAAATCACGCCGCTTTTCACAATGTTGAGAAGCAGGTCATCTACAAGTCCAGAACATCATGGAACTCCAAGAAAATTATTAAACCAACGACCGCGCTTGCTTCGAATTTTGAAGATAAGTTGTTCGCTTTTGTTGTCTTTTGCTTGTAAGTATCGAGCATTTGGTTAAAGTGTGTAAGCATCTTAAAAAGCAAATTACCGTTTTCGCAGGTTATTTCCGATCAACTGTTTGTAAGTTAAGTTATTTAAGCCAGACAAACATCTTGCCGGCAATATGCCCCGAGTCTCTTATCCTTGCCTTAACAAGCAGTGTGGCAAAAAGGTAGTGGCCGGGATTCAATGTGACATGCGATAGATGGTGTCATCAATCATGTGCATGCATAAGCACAGAGCTATATAAACTGCACGGCAAATATTCTGACCTGTGCTGGGTCTGTGTAGAATGCAAGACTAGAGGAAGAAAGTCGCTTAGTCTTTCAGACAGATCGGAATCCGTAATAAGTGTTTCACACAACCCGAATCCCTGTACCCTTGCCGCTCCTGCAAAAACCGTGACTGAACAATGCGGAACCTCGAAGAAAAGTGTGC
>LOND01001109.1:68255-89903 GCA_014220965.1 Paragonimus kellicotti
GCAGTGCCCCTCTTATATCATCAACGATCACTAGCTTACTTTCTAATAATCTTTTGGAACTACGGCTTAAATTCCTCATAATGACTTTAATTTCAAAGCTGCTTTTCAGTGGAATGGCAGCATCTGTGAGCAGGCGTATCGTTATATCCCCAATATTTGAAAGATAGTTCTCGCTGACGAAGATGTACAGATGAACTACAAAGTTTACTTAATTGAGTACGCACCAAGTGGGCGTTTGAACACTCCGTTCTTTTTCTACTTGGACAGTTTATTTTTGTTGTTCTGTATCCAACATTGCGCATTTTCATAAGCAGATGCTTGCGGTGTTCTTAAGTACTGACTTTCTTACCACATATTTCATAGTATAATACAGGTAACCGTCCAATTAGGAGTTTACCAATGATTTCAGACGGAAAAGGTTTACCTGTCAGAGGGAAACTGTTGGTCACTACTTGCCAATTGAAACTTACGCTGAAGTATTGGTCATCGAAAATCCCACAAGTGCAATTGCTTAAGGATTTACAACCCAATTTATTAAGTAAGTTCAGAAGAATATAAGGGCACAACTACAAGTAAGGACAGAGCTTCGGTGTTTTCCGAATTTTCAGCGGTTAAATGTCTTCTACTGACTGTATCTGTAAACGAACCTGAAGAGAGGAAGACGGTCAATTGCAGAAGAATATAAGGACACAACTACAAGTAAGGACAGAGCTTCGGTGTCTTCCGAATTTTCAACGGTTAAATGTCTTCTACTGACTGTATCTGTAAACGAACCTGAAGAGAGGAAGACGGTCAATTGCATTCCGCTACCTGTTCATAACTTAATGAGTTAAATGCAAACCAGATTGCGTACAACTCCATAGGCATTCAAACAACATGAGAAATTTAATTATCCATCATATTTTTCATTCGGCAAATAATTTTCGATAGCAATCTGCAACAAATGTTAAGCAGTGTAATAATGTGTGAATAAACTGAGTATCATCCACTTTACTCATCGACAACAGCAATGAGAAACCCGATAACTCAGAGGCGCAACTATACCAGGTATTACCAGTGTAGCAAAAAGGCATCCAATAAAGCACAATCTTTATTGTCCAACTCGCTGGTTGCCATGCTACGCGCGCGCTCGCGTTTATGAATCAGAATTCCGGTCCACAACACCCCGGTTTCCGCTCACACGTCATGTGCACTTCTGCACGGTTTGTGTGCGTGAACAACGCCTTCTGTTTTGGATCTTCCACCTGCCATTCCTCGCCCGCTGGTTTGATCTAGTTAAGCGATGNAAGTCTATAATACCACACTAGGTCGAACTACCTTAATGTACGTCATCCAATAGGAATTCATCTTATTCCTTAATCATAAGGGCTAAATGAGATGTATCATTGGGAA
The DNA here is from genome assembly GCA_014220965.1 of Paragonimus kellicotti. Taxonomy (NCBI): domain Eukaryota; kingdom Metazoa; phylum Platyhelminthes; class Trematoda; order Plagiorchiida; family Troglotrematidae; genus Paragonimus; species Paragonimus kellicotti. Next base: position 69,648 of record LOND01001109.1, read on the forward strand.
TGTATGTATGAATGTACGCGTACATTCATACATCTCGCGAGATGTTGAGCAGTATTTTACAGTTCCTCCAGTAAATATGGGACGAACAGCTTAAGCTACTTGAATTAACGGAATTTCGTGACCTTATGATTCTCATGATAGAAACACTAAGAAAGGCACTGTTTTTGCTGCATGCCAACCATAATATGGTATTATAACATCTATATTGTCTATTTGTCTTACGCATGATCAACTGTTTCCCCTTGATTTGCCCCCAGTTCCATTGGTTGGTTCAGAGAGCGTGAACTGACTTGTGTGGTACAATAACCTTGTAGGGCATTACCGGGGTTATCATTAAGTCACTACAATCTGACTTAGCGTGCCGTATATAGTTCACCACGCCCACGTGCCCCAACCATATAAATATAACCAACACCTACGTTTCTGTAGACAAGGTAACCTATTTGGGGACCGGCTTAAATCATGTGACACAGTAAAGCCTTTATTTTGCACCATATGCGCTAACTCGAAGATCGCGCATATTTCCAAGGCCGGGTAACGGTGGGGTATTGTTTAACACGATGTTATAACGCGCGTTATATCGGGTGGAACCCGTGATCGATAACCAATGTCCACTGGTGTTCCTTCCACTGTACTCTGCCATGGTTCAAACTATTTAGAATATTGTATCCAATCTTGTTTACCGTATCTTAGGAGAAACACCGTTGTTCTTAAAAAGACACAAAAAGCTTAACACTCACATAGTATGAAGAGTCCACACCAACACGACCGAATATGGTCGGTCTTATAAGATCGGTGAACTTATTCTCGCCTGAAAGTCGGAGGGTAGAAGGGGACCTCGTAATAGTGCACAAAATTGCTAATCACACTGGCACACGTGGTGTGGCACGTTTTTTTGTAATGCGACAAGACCGAGTTTTAGGGAACCCCAAATTCACATTCGAGAAAAGCAAGATCAAGATTGGTTGCTTGGTTTAAATCTTTCACTAATCCGAATAATCAGCGTGGGGAATAAATTGCTCACAAAGATTGTTGAGGTCTTGAACGTAAGTGTATTCAAAAGGGGGCTGGACACATATCAAAACAGTCTCTCCTTACTGTAGTGGAAGTAAAAACTATATAAAGCTAAGATGTAAACAAGAGGTCAAAATTTGATGAAAATGAAGACAATTAACTTGAAATAGTTTGCAAAAGTCCGGGGGTTTAGATTTGCAATACGCCGAATGGAGTGTTTCCAATGGATATGATCTGTCGTTTTGCTCCAAAGATATTTCGAATTCACAGCAAATAAAATGTTGGCGACAGACAAATTCGGAGATATGCTGAAGGAGTGGTTAACTCCGTCAGCCTTTAACACTCTTGCAATCAGTACACGGGTGACACGAAACACAGAGTGGACGCACAGCTCTTGCCTTCGGAGTTAAACTTTATACTAGTGATTATTGACACACTCGATTCATACGATTCAAACATTGAGTGTACACGTGAATATGAGGGAAGCAAAAAGTGTGGAAAACGATGAAAAGTAGGAAGTATAAAATGCTGTACGGAACGCTAGCCTACTCTGTACTAATCTGAAGTAGAATTTCAGTTCTGCCGCCAGAGCAAACTAGGATTCGTCGTTTATTTCCATTTTATTCTCGCCTCTAAACAATTGACTGAACGTACTGCATCGACAGAAGGTGCAGTCAGTCTCCATATCAGTCTCCATATCATCAGAACTTAAACATGCGTAGACCCTCATCAAGTCCTGGATTCAAAATTAAAACTGAATGCAACATTGAAATTGAACAAACCCCAATAGATCCTTAAACAAGAAAGCCGTCCTTTGAGAACCGTGAACAAACAGTCCGAAGACACTAAAAGGATGGTCACTTTTCTTCGCAGTGCCCCTCTTATATCATCAACGATCACTAGCTTACTTTCTAATAATCTTTTGGAACTACGGCTTAAATTCCTCATAATGACTTTAATTTCAAAGCTGCTTTTCAGTGGAATGGCAGCATCTGTGAGCAGGCGTATCGTTATATCCCCAATATTTGAAAGATAGTTCTCGCTGACGAAGATGTACAGATGAACTAACAAAAGTTACCTTAATTGATACGCACAAACGACGGGTTTGAAACTCTCCGTCTTTTTCTACTTGGACCAGTTTTATTTGTGGTGTCTTTTATCAACATAAGGCATTTTCATAAGCAGATGCTTGCGGTGTTCTTAAGTACTGACTTCTTACCACATATTTCATAGTATAATACAGGTAACCGTCCAATTAGGAGTTTACCAATGATTTCAGACGGAAAAGGTTTACCTGTCAGAGGGAAACTGCTGTCTACTTGCCATTGAAACTCTACGTTCTGAAAAAGTATGGTCATCAAACATCCCACAAAGTCGCCAATGCTAAGGATTTCACACACCAAATCTATTAAGTAAGTTCACGACGAATCACTAACGGCCGCACAACTACACAGTAACGGCACAGAGCTTCGGTGCTTTTCCGAATTTCAGCGGCCTAAATGTCTCCTACCTGACGTATCTCCCAGTACCACAACGGCCCACAACCTGAGCACCAGCGCACAGACGCCAATCGCATCCGCTACCTTTATAATTAATATTAAAATGCAATATCCAGATTGCGTACAACTCCAACGGCATTCAAACAAATGAGAAATTTAATATCCCTCATATTTCTTCAATTCGGCAAACATTTTCGATCACGCCAATCTCCGCACCCACAAAGCCACACCACATGTCCACATCCAACGCCACACTGCCACACTAACACTACCAGTAACATCCACTTACTCATCGACAACAGCAATGAGAAACCCATAACCAAGGCGAACCTATCTCAGGTACGACCAAGTGTAGGCAAAAAAGACATCCAATAAAGTACAATCTTCATTATCCAAATCGCTGATCCCATGCTCCGCGCGCGCGCGCGTTTTTGTGAATCAGAATTTTGGATCATAACATCCTCGGTTACCGCTCACACGTCATGTGCACTTCTGCACGGTTTGTGTGCGTGAAACAACGCCTTCTGTTTTGGATCTTCCACCTGCCATTCCTCGCCCGCTGGTTTGATCTAGTTAAGCGATGACCCGTCCGGTCGCCTGTGTTGTCCGCAATCTATCCACTGTTGGTTTTGAACGTATTTTACTACCGTGTCGTGTTGAAATAACCGCGCTCCAGATTTCGCCATTCATCTCATTTTGCCTATCATGTCTTTTCTGTTAGTTCGGTCCATTTGAGCGATGGTTCAGACGGTCACCTATGTTGTCACCAATCCGCTTGCTGTGGACTTTTAAAAATAACTCCCCATATTGACTGATTCAACCAGTGTTGTAGTGCTTAAATCGCCGGTTTTATAATCCACCACACTAGGACCAAGGCAGCCTTAAGAGTGCACTGATTTTGTACTAAGTACGGCGCGAAACTTAGACTGTACTGACATATGAGGACTTCACGACTTTTATCAGACCACAACCTTAGAGAAAATAACCCTGTCAAAATGCAATGGGATAAATTGCATAGCTTGGACAAGGTAGATGAACTGTTAGGTTAATATAATCCCCCACGCTGATTCTACACCTGTAAACGTATAGGTGATATAATGCGCCTGTGTTTGTTACTGCGCTCATATACCTTGACCACAAGACCATACCAAAAATTCAAATGAACGAAGTGTTGGGGCTACCAACAGCCGTGTGAATACTTTGAGGATCACGACTGCAGACGTGCACTTCAGTTTGTTTACTAGGGATGCATGCTATCATTTATGTCTGTAATGGGGAGCTTAAAACGAACTGGGTAGCACTGTCTTCAATCGTACAGCTTCTTACAAGTAGCAGATGCTTGTTTCTTCTTAAGACCCATCCATTATTCTAATCTCTAAGGTCGTTTTTTTCTGCAACCTTTGAAGTGTTATTTAACGCGTTCGAAGTTTCTACACATCTTTTTGCTTGATACGTTTCTGGGTGCTGGTGAGTGAGCTAAAGCCCATATTTCCTACCTCGGTTGCTGTCGCTGACCTCAGACTAGGCTGGAGACAGATTTATTCTAGTATGAAACACCGTTGGGAATGTGCAGTGTGTTTCCCAACCCCATCGAGTCCTTGTAGTGTGATACCTGTCGGGACCGCAATACAATTGCTCCTCAGAAAGTGCAGTTTGAATAGTTGATGGACAAGGGTTAGTCGTTTAGTTACACTTCACTATAGTGACCAGAGTAACGTTAGCGTGGGTTTGAAACAAGACACGGTAGAGCACATAAGGCGTTCGATGGGTTCTTCCAGAGATCAGGTGCATTATCCAGGGTGGGTAAAAATGAATTACTATCTGGCACGTTTCTCTCTCCTTGTGAATTGGTGATAGACTGTTTAGTAAAGGGAACCATATGCACGATTTAAAAACTCCCTTCGCAAGTCTGCAAATACCTTTTCTCACTACGATCTATATCTAACTACAGTGTAATACACGGCGTAATTTTGTCATTGAAAGTGAATTACTTAGCTGCTCAGACTACACGCACTCGTTCAACTCCAATGTTGTTTGAGGTGAAAACCATCATCGTTTCGTAGCAATAGACTGAGTATGCATGCTAGGGCGTTCGTACCCATCACATTTTACCGAAAACACTACGTACTACTTTCTAAAGAATTATCAGGTTACTAAAACGCTGTTTCGGGCTAACGTAATTAAAACTGTCCAAACCTGTATAATAACACATAACAAATACGTGAAAATAACTTGCCAAATGTGTATTCTATCGCGAGGTAGTAGACGTGTGTGCTGATACGCGCGTTCGTACCATTAATAGCTTTTTAGAAACCAATCTGATTCTTCTTTGTTTTTAGGCTCTGCTAACAATTTTTCTTTTCATTTACCCTCCTTATAGTTGTTTGCCGATGGAGTATGAATTCTTCGCCAGGAATGGTTTAAATGTTTTTAATATTTCTGGGAGCGCACTCGCGAGAAAGCTGCTCGAAGCCCGCAAGCGTTAATGCGGATGTGATGAACGCTACATAATGGGGCGTCAAGTATGGATACAGCGAACAGAGCGAATTTCGCGAGACGCTGTCATAGTGTTTCGGTCAGTGTTAACACCTACCATTTTTTGATTTGCCGATAACTCATTTGGTCAGTTTATTTTCCATCAAACCTACTGATTTGACTATTGAATGCAGTTAGGACAGGACCAAAAGAGACCAACAAATGACAAGCTGTGCTGGACATAAAGCAACCTTGTCGAAAGTTATCCATATATGCATTATTTTTACTACGGTATTTATTCTCATGAAGTGTAGTTTTATACAATTGTTGTTGGGACGTATGTGACGCGGAACGATCATAAGTGGTCCGGAAGCGGTTGGCGTCTTGTTTCATTAGAAAGATTCCAGGTCGAGTTTAGCATTCTATTTAATTATTCCTCAGTGGACATATGAAAAGTTAACGTCGTTACACGTAAGCCTTCGCATAGCGAAAAATCATTTAGTATTGAGTATCGTCTCCGAAGCTAAGGTTCTCAGAATCATCTTGTTCAGTAGGATTCGCGCACACTTTTATGGCTTACTTATTTCAGCTGTCAAATCATCAAAGCGAGTGTTGCTACGGTATCATTCAAGCTTTTGTTTGATTCTATAGGTTTACAAATTCTTTACACCAGTTTCTTTTGAATACATTTTGATGATGAAGGATTGCTGTGAACATGATTTCCTCAGAAGTGCGAGTTTCCTCCAGCAAAACCTTGTCACCAAAGTAGCGCGAGATGTAAAGAAAGAGCCTTATGAATGAAGCGGTATGCAATAAGGTTGGTTTGACCCAGAGGTGAGTGTATAATCAAATTTTTGGTCTCAAAGTCATGTGAATTTCTGTGAACTAATTTTCCTTATGAGAAATAGTACAAAACTGAAGTGTCGTACCCTCAAACTGGAGGTACGATGAAACAGACTGGTGTGCAGGCACAGTGCCATATCTTTGTTTGTTTGGATTAGTTTGAAAAGTTTTCCAAATGGTGTTATTTTTGCTAACGTTGTATCTTTTTAATGATGTCCCCAACAATCGTTTTTTATCTTGTTTCAGATACCGCATATCGTTTCCCCATTCCATTCTACTAATTTGAACTTGTATGACAATTTCTAGAGCTTCTGATTTCCTTTTCTATCAACAGCCAATTGGTTCATTGAGAAAACGGCGTTTATTTATGTTTTTTATTAGACATATTTCCAACAATGCAATATTGTACTTGGTAAATACAAAGGACAGTTNTTCAAAGGTAGTAATATGATATCGCGCGCATGTTAAAATGTATAAGAACCCAACTGGAGAACTGATTATGGTATATAAGGAAAGTCAGTCTGAAAGCGGTTGAATAAACTTACAAAGTGTAGTAACCAATTATCGAAGGATGCGATTCATTGAAAGTTACATACAAAATGACAAAATTGTGAGTTGGGTTGTCGTACATGCTTATAGAAAGACCAACGCACCTCAGGCACACATGATTGGCCCACAGACTGCTCAGAGTTGACTGGATGGGGTATGGAGGAAAGCATCCCACAAGAAGCGAGTGATTCACATAGGAGAAACTATAGTGGGTATATCCACGTATCTGGCGTAGGCTTACCTTACATGATTTATAACAGTGTTTTTCTGAGCGTCCAGTAAGTTAACCTAAAGATCGTGCGTATTTCTCTGGACGATTGAAAATGAAGTACTACTTCATTGACTGTCCTCTACAAAATTCCGTAAGGTACCTTACGGAATGTCAGAAATCCCATTGAACTTGTGAAAATTCCACTTTCTGAAATAAACAAGTTTTTAGTACGCATTAGAAGTGGAATATCTCAGCTAATAAGCAAGATACATCAATAGTTCATTTGGACAATCTGGTAGAGAACTCACAGTTGTTTCAGAAAATGAAAGATTCATCCATGATTGCATCCGAAATAATGTCAGAAATCCCATTGAACTTGCGAAGAGCACGTGCTCTTTGCCCAGCAAACAAAACGGAGTTGGCCCGGAGTCGTTCCGTGTCTGGCCACGAGTCGGATCGGAGTTGGCCATTGAAACACCAAATGTGAGTAGGATTAGTAAGAAAGCACTTCGCAGTTTCTTAAAAGCACACACTCAAAAATGGACCTCATTTGAGTTTTAATTACATTGTTGCTTCTCGATCAATTATAGACATACCGTACAACAGTCGGCAGACTAAGCAACGTCTCACAAGCTGCCTAAAGCATATCTATCGTCAATGCTGCTAGCAGCTGGTGTAATAAGTGGGTAATTCCTGATTCAAACTTCAAAACTTCAATGATGTAAGTTCTTCCTTCCGGTTTCTCGTTGTCTGTTGAAGTCATCTTTGAAACATAAGACTTCCTGATGTCTGACACATTCACCGAACTAGTTGTGGAGTGAACTTTTTAGCGCGGTCATTATGACCTCAAACGTATTCAGGATGGTTGAACATAAACGAATGTTTAAAACCTGGCGCTCAATCAACTCACTTCAATGTTGGGGACTGATATTTTATGAGTGGTATTTGGTTTATATGTAATTATAAAGTGTATGTTTCAGCCTTGATTTCCAGAAGAAAGTTGGATCAGTCTGTTGATGCCTTCCGTATCAAAAGATTCTGCCGTGAATGGGAATATACAAGGCGGTAAGCTTCATTTATCTATGACGCATTCGGGTGACAGACATGCAAAAGTGTTTGGCAAGTGTTCTGGAACCAACAAAATGGTTATTGAATGGTGCGGAGATTGAAGAAGACCCCACCCCTTATGTGATTCAAAGGCCATTTCCAATAAAATCTTACAGTAACGAAGAAATTGAACTGTTAAAAAAGGTAGCGTTGCAATATGTATTTTGACCAGAAATGCGAGACCTCTATTTGCATTTACCAGTGAATGAGTTTCCGTTGATTGTTTAATCCGTGGGCTGGACTTAATGTGGTTGGTAGGCTGAAGCTGTTTAAATCGCTGTAGAGTTTCATTGGCACAGCTGAGTTTGTTCACCGTGATGCACAAATGAAGAGAAATTTGATCAACTGTACAATGCACTGGACATCTGTTCGCTCAGTATCATGACTGTCCGCATCCTTCGTTCATAGTGGTCACAGCCAATGGGTGCATACACTCACATTTCATAGGCGGCTTGCCTTGGAAATCCAGCAATCCCACTCACTGATCACATGTAGCATAGGTCCGAGAAAATAAGACTAAAAGGTACAATATTACAACCGAATCCAACTGATCAAATTGTGGCCTCTATAAGTGTTAACAGAGTAAAATAGAATAAAAATTGGCAGGCTCCAGGGAAACTGTGTTTAGTACTCCAAGGAAGCAGCACCTGAGAGATAAATCTCTTTACCATAAAGCAGCTGAGTAATATGGTTTGTAGGGTTGGTAGAAGGATCGCCGGAAAAGAGGCAAGAAATTCAATGGAGAAACCTTGTGGTTAGCAACAGAGACTACCTGATGTGCACTCATGAAAAACTCACCGTGAGTGACACTAATCTGTGATAGCGAGCAAATTCACGACGGCATTCGTCGAAGTAATAAGTGTCTTCACAGCAGAATAAAAACTAGTTCAAATAATTCTAGCATACATCACATAGTTGAAAATTGAAGGAAGATTCTTCCACTTTGGATACTTTCAGACACATACTTTAGCCGCAATTCTTCATGCTATCACGCTCAGTAATTTACTTTCTCTCGAGCGGAACTTCAGGGCGCCAATAATGTGACATCCTGATATAACAGTTCTAGTAGACTGCCGTTAAATGCTGCTATGATGACCACTTTAGGATTCACCTCTAACAAGTCCTACTTACGCGATCTATGCATAGAAACCAACAGCAGATAAAAATGCCTTCGAATTCGCCGATATGCACCGTAGAGGCTTGTTCTGAATTCCGACGTTATATCCAATCAACGAAGGTCAGAAAACTACTGTTCATGTCATAAATGAAGCGTTTTCGCGTCACTTGGATTTCGATGATACAGTTGGCAGTTTGTGCGAAATGATATCAGACATAACAACTAACAGACAATGGAATAACCACGAGTTCACTTGCAAAATGTGCTTTCCATAACCTCGCTCATGGCTTGTGAAATAGAAGTTCACGGCATGGGAAAAAATCCGGATAGAATGAGATAATGGGATAACGATAACTAGAATGTAAATCAACGCATACTTCAATGATACGGATGCGACGAACAGTCGCGGTCCCTCTGTCAGTAATTAGGAAATAGGAGGAAATTATTTTATGTATGTTAATGCCCAGTCCAGTGTGGTTGTTCCGTACACGAAAACCTTGTTCAATGGTTGTTGTTCATTCCAACTGTGCCCACCCAATGCATCTGCAAGAAGTTGTTGACCGTTCGATGAATAACGCAACTGGCACTTTGGCCGCTGACCTTGAAATAGCCTTGTACTTGGCAACTGATCGGCCATTCAACCGTAAATAAAGACACAACTGTGACAGTTGAAAAAGAAGAATGTTGATGTAGCAGTCAAAATAGTAATTTAAACGTCATGTGCGAAGTAAAAATTCCGCGGTGAAAAACTGTCCAATTCACCGCTTATCCGAACCCCGACAACGACAGCCGATCTGGCAAGCAATCAGTCGAGATGTCGCCTTAATATACCATATCAAGATTGAACAAATAGTTATAATTTTACATCTGCAATTATTTGTCAAGTTCTATTCTCTGAATTGCATTAATGAGTTTACGGCTTGCAACTCTGCGTGTGCCATTTAGGCCAACTAATTACAAACTTTGATTTCCTCAATGTTGATGTACATCTGTAAATGCGGGCTCTTGCCTAATAAAAAGCCTTGCTTGCACAGAAGTTATCAATTTAAGTACGATTTCTAGGGCTACTCAAAGCCTCTAGTTCCGAAAATTGCACAATAACGTCGCGCAATAAAACTTTTTGGAACAGTCCAACAGGATAACGTCTTGCCAGTTCTCATTATAGAGAGCCGAACGACAATGAAAACAAAGATTCAGCGCGTTGACCCTCGTGTATTAGTATCGACCCTGGAAAATAGAGTGTACAGAGAAATCACGTCAAGCTAGTGAGTCACAGAGCGTTTTAGTCCCGGGACTGGTATTACAAATCGATAGGTTGACTAAAACAAAAGTAGATAAAAATCCAGGCATCAAAAATGTACAGTGGAATGCGACTACAAAAAATATTATCCATTATGTTCGTTGCACATTGTATGCAACTGATCAATTAAGTCTTCATTGTTGTCGCAGTGAAATCGAGTAGTGGGTTGAAAGATTCGAATTATGGCTCAGCAATTCGTCGTGATGTGAATAGGGAAAGTCAAACGGAATTCTCTGTTACACTGGTTGTCGTGACCTGTATTCGCTTTTGAAGAATCTGACATACCGGAACACCCCAGCCTAATTGCCATTCCACAAACTGAAGAAACTGCAGTTGGAGCGCATGCTTCCTGTTATTTTCTAAGCCGCAGAAAGTGTGAAGTTCGACTCATTCCTGTGTTCAACCAGCACAAGCTCTTTTGAGTTCCTCCAACAAACACGAAAGCAAGCTGCCCGTTGCAACTTTGTTGACAAGCTGGAGAAGCATGTGCGAAGTTGGCTTATTGCTGTTGTCAGTTTCACTTATCTTCAGCGGGGATTGTTGATCAAACAAGACATGGCTTTTTGAGAAGCCCGAAACAGCCGTCCGCAGAAGGATGACGTGAATGCTGCTACTGCTGATCCAACTATTGCACCATTCAAAAGACCAAGATGCACACTCCTATCAGAGAATAACCTATGACCAGGTTTCCACGGTCTCCTCAAGTACAAGTCATCAATCTCGGCCCACAGAAAATGAACAACTGTTTATCGTGCAGTGACCTACACCTACGATCATCTTGCTCATTCCCTAATGCTATATGTTACTTGTATGTTGAATCTGGTCAACTTACAAAGGTATGCAAAGGTCAGAACTTCCACTTGAGTCAAGCTGGAGGGACAAATGCCGTAGAGCCATCTACTTTTGTTTATACGTTACAACTGAAATACAGGGCGCAACAGCTTATTCACAAGTGTCTCGAAGTCAATTCCGGATGTGAGTATAAATTCATTGGTGGACACAATAATTAACGAATCCATTTTTTCAAGACCACTACCAGGTGGCATGGCCATAGATACGCAACTGAGATCGATGGCTATTTGAACCCGTGTAGTTACTGGTCACCCGTTTAGCCGTGCTAGATGTGATTGGTTTAATGGCGATTAGTAACGACAATTAGCTGATTCCAATAGGATTCTTGGGATCGGAAGGAGGCCCGGCCATCCTGGGATTAACGGCTTTGAGACAGCTCAAGTGTGTTCTTTTACTGAATGCTAATTACAGAAATGGTCCGAGTGGAACATATCAATACCGAGTAGGTAACTTCATTGTCCACTGTTCACATAGTGCAAAAGGAATGAAAGTAGAGCCAATAAAACTGGAGACGCAAGGAGACCCAGTTTTTCTAGGGCGTTGAATAATACGTTATGGAATGAGAGAACATGTGCGCAATGTTATCGACAAGCTGAAGGAGGATGGTATAATTATGTAGGTTGATTCATCCGCATGGGTCATGCCAGCCTTTGTGTCTACGAGGGAATATGGCATATCGCTTAGGATCTGTGGCGACCATAGATTAACTTTGAGTCCGAAATTGAAAAAGTGCGCAATGACGACCGAGGAGTCAGAAGATTTTATGAAAGCCGTGCATAGCAGCAAGGCGTTTTCCAAAGTTGATTCGACAAACGCACACTTACAAATTTCATTGGGGTCAGATTCTAAGGCGCTGGCTACGAGTACTACGCCTTAAGGAATATTTCAATACAGTTTTTTACCGTCTGTATTACACTTTTCAGCTGGACCATTCCAAGCTGTGACTGAAGAACCAATTTTCTGTTTTCTAAGATATCCTCCACTAAATCCTCCCGTTTTATTTCGTCGTGATTTTAGTACATCAGAGGTTGGTACTCAATATTGTACCCGTATCCTTTTTGAAACATTTAGTTTGCAGTTAAACTTTCATATTGTTAAATTCCGTGCTCTCATTCGGTCGGTTGGTTAATCATATCTGTTTGTGAATGAATCTTACACGTGAATCTTGCAAGCAGACATCTCAACTTCAAATGAGACTTCAACACCCGTGTAATGGTGCTTAGAAATTATTTGGTTTTTACCTGTTTCTGTGTAGTTCGAAGGTTTTCTGTTTCACGTCTACTCATGAGGTTGCATGAAGGCAGACTTTCGACGATACAACGATAACTAGGTTGTTGGCTGTCTTTTATCGTTTGACCTTAACCGCCTGTGCACATTGTAGTTTATCATCTCATCGTGTGATAGTTCAGCATTACTTGATGACTGCCTATTAGGAATGAAAGTTTAAACTTGAAGATCATTCTACAGTATACCACAGCACAGATTAGCCATTATACTTCAGAACACCAAGAACACCCCAGGATTAGTCTAGATTGTATATCTAGTTTGACGGCTCCTACAAATCGGAGTTGTCTTACTCACTGTGTCCATCTGTCCGTCACACCGATCGAGATCCTTCAAACTATAATGCCGCCAAGTAGAAACACCTCCTTGGCAGATCATTTTTATCGTGGGAGTACTGTGTGAGGTGAAACAAACGTTTCCCATTACCAGGTGGAACGAAACGTTTCTACTTCCAGAGGTTGTGACTACCTAGAAACTGTCCATGAAAAATTGCTCAGTCACACAATCTCCTACCGGTTTTGTCAGGTTTGCTAACTACTTGAACAGTTTATACTACAGGGTAGTAAACACGCCATTATTCAACTGCAAATAGTTAATTTCATAAACATCCAGGTGAGTCTGTCATAGTGATCGAACTCAGAAGAAGTGTGCTCACATTTGTCACCAAAACCTGCTCATATCAAACTACTTGTGGTTCCACGTACTTATCTCGTATCCGCTGAAGACTAGAGGGAATCGAATCAACCGGTAGACTTACATAAAATTCCTTACTCTCAGAAAGAAGAGCGAAGGCAACCTCAAGGGCTTGAAAACGGACTGGATAAATGCTGATTAACGGGTGAGGTGTGACATAATTTTAGCTACCGAAGAACTTGATGTATAAGGTAAGATTTGTTGCGGCTCCTAGTAATGTTTTGAAAAACTCCAGGAAAACCTCAAAGTCAGCATAAGCACAAAGTTCTGGAGTACGCAGGGACTAAAAGTCAGTAGTGCCTTGATTCTTTAGTGTAAAGAAAACCTACTGCACTGTCAGGGATACTCGGTTTACGTAGACCGGAATTCCACACACGCGTTGTTAAACCTATACTCAACGTATTTTCACCTCTTTGTTTGATGCTTGGTTTCTACTAGTAGGAGGTAAACAACGCATTTGCTGTTACATCGGCCACAGCTTTGAGTGATGATACCATTGAATAGCGCGATGTGGATAATTCTATGCATACCCCTACGTTTGAGTTAATGGTCAGTGTTGTTACAAGTGAATTGTGTGCGCACGTGTCCGAATCGCAATCCTCCATGCGGTGCGGTTCAGGTCGGAGTCTTTTAAGTTTGCGCATTTATTTTTATGTCACTTCTAGAAAACTGAAAAAGTAAACCAATCACTTGTTTTTTTGATGTAACAAAACCATTGTTACTTCTCACTTGATCTCACAATGATTTTGCATCGAATCAACTCCAGTATTCCCTCTGGCAGCTGGTGCGGTCAACAAAGTGGCGTATTTGTCGCACTATTTTCAGTTGTACCCTCTTTTTTAAATTTCGTAACAAGTTGTAAATTTGTTTACAGAATGATTTAGAATCTCTTATCTACCACGCTAACGAAACTGAGGGCAGACTTCATCAACTGCACAAACAGCATGATGATTTGGCTGCACGATACGATGAGACCAAACGTGAAAATCTCAGCGTACGACTAGAAATGGAACAATACAAACAAGAGACTTCGACACTGCGAAAACAAATGAGTAGGTTTACTGTTTCATTATGTTTTTGAAAAGATCGATTAACGGGAGAGCAGACCGACCGAAGAGAAAATTTAAAAGAATGGATGTATCGGACAGAAAAGAATGAGGAAACTTTGATTGATTTACGACGCCTGAAAGAAAAATTGTCGAGGCAAAACATCGACTGCGAACAACAAGTTAGATATATTTTAAAAAATTACAAATCAGTGAATATCAATGCATAAACCGCCAGTAAGATAAAAAAAACTTAATATTTCAGTGTTTTACACGCGACTTTTTCATACGCACAGGGCCCATTTGGCAAACCGATTGTGCCTTCAGCTGTCTTAAAGGTAGCTTTGCCAGACTGACGCACCGTGACTTAACGCGGGCATGTCAAAGGTTTTGGACTTATTGTAAAAAGAACTACAACTTTATCTATTCGTCTCACAGACATACAGCATAACAAACGCCAGCTGCAGCCGCCAGAAACTGCTTATTTCAAGATGTACAGTTTTCATATAGATTGAACACCACCCATAATTGATCGCAGCTGTCACTGTGAAACGCGGTTATAATAAGTAATCTTAGTTTTGTCTGCCATAGTGTTGAGATTGCGTAAACGTTCAGTTGAAAAATAAATATGCTGTTTTCTTCCATGATTTCCTTCACAGGGTTTTCTGCAAACGTTGAATTATATTCATATTAGCAGAACAACAATATTTCTTCATAGCTGCAACCAAGTGTGTTGGGTTCACTTTTAACTATTGCCTCGGACTAAGACGACCGAACGTGTGTCAAAAGCACCGGAGGAGCGTTTGTGCACATGCTGGTGAATGAGGCTTTATCACTAAAAAACCAATACCGACTCATCATTTACGGTCGGGAAAAGTGTAGCGGAAATGGTCGGGAGAATCTTTGAGTCACCTGCTTACAGACTGGATAATAAAATTCGTCAGTAACAACCACACGTTTACCAGTCAGTTAGCCCCACCGAGCTCAACTATTTACAGGAAAGTTGTTCGAGGTCACGTGACCGTATAACACAAGTTGACTTGCGAACTGAGAAACCGTGCGTCACAAACACAATAATGCTGTGCTAATCAAAAGAACGGGTAGGGTTGGATAATCTTTCGAATCTGTCCCATTCTGTCAGAATTACATAGGTTTGGTTCGAATTTTTCAGTGACACAACGCTCAAGATCCTCACACAAACTGAGTTTGTACGAAAAGAGCAATAATTGAGCGGACGAACGTTGTACAGGGAAATCGGTTTGGTAGATGAGTTTGAACCGTATTCTCCATCAATTTCACACAATAATAGTTTTGGTTGAGGCCTTCAGAACGTTGCATGGTTATGACAGCATACCCACGTTATGCTGACAGGTATTGCATTTGAGAAGTAATAGTCTAGCTACCCACCAGTTAAAGTGACGACTGGCTTAGTCAATCTAAGTTGCAAGCAGATTTGTAGCTTCGTTATTATGCACTGCCTCTTAGATAAATAAACACCCCTTCTGAGTATCACTTTATCGAGGTGATGGTGCCGCTTATTATCATTTGATATATTATGTAATTCGCTAAATTGAAATTCGTAACTTCACTAAAGGGAGAAACTTGAAGATGGGATACTCATTATAAAAATTTTCTAAGCATCTTATACATGTCCTATTTTAAATTATACGTGAAAAAATGCAACATATTTTAAAATATTGATAAATGGATTGAGAATAACACAACGTTATGAGCAAGTTGTAATACTCTACGTTTCAACCACCTCGGGTGGCCTTCCTCAGGAGTGTTGTAATCGAAATCACATTAACAAAGGAACAGAGGTCACGTGAGATTTGCCGTGGTTAGGTCAATCTGCGTTGCATCTGAATTGGTTGGTCGAATCGTTTGTCGAAACCAACTCCGTAGGATTTATTAGATACAATGAAATTTGTGATCGTGAAATTAGTTTGATTCAGGGTCAGGTACAGTAGTCCGATATCGTGCTGTTTCCTGAGTTTCGTTTTATTCCTCCTTAGTTCACGAAGAATTCCCGGACAACGAAGGTTGTTCTGCGGACAGAACAGAAAAGGTGTCTAGGTTTGCTAGGTCCACAATATACGGATACTCTTGAAAATGATTTGAACTTGCATGTTATATGGTTCGCAAGTAACCGCTTACCATTCAATACTGCTAGATGTTATGTAATGCACATTTGGCATCAAAACAATGCTTTTTACTATCTGCGTAATAACAAACTTCGTGTCCCAGAGTGCAAAAATATCCAACGTACGCCAGAGAGACACGACTCAGGTCATTCCGTATCTACGTTGCCGTGGCAAAGAAAGCAAAGCTGACATCAAATTTCTCGCATAAACTATTTAAATGATTTCATCTTGATGCCTACCACGGATTATAAAACGTACGTTAAATGGCCATACTGGAACAGACCTGCAGATCTGTCACTCCAATGTATATGTGGCTGTCACAAACAGAGTATAAGATGCTCTGGTTTCCACGGTGACTACTTATTCAGAACGGCTGGCGGAATTAATCAAGCTTACATCGAACTACAAGCATCTGAAAAAGGATGTACACATAACCTACTAAATTCTTTTTCCAACTGGTCATACACTGACAGAAATCCCTTAATTTATCCGTAAAGTTAATCAGAAGTTCGTTGATTGTGGAAACAACCAATGAAGGGGATTTCAAATAATAAAAGTTCCACTAGTAGTGTAGTAAGAAAATGGTGACCAAGGGACGTGAACCTACGGTCACCAAACGGGACAGCAACACATTATCCACGATGCCACCTTCGTATTATCATTGACTTGAAGGTACCCAATGTTAACTTTATTTCCTTTACAACTTCTTTTACATTCACGGAGTGAATTCCGATTTGTTTGTTTTTAGATTGTCCTGTTTAATAGTCCACGTCACTGCTGTATAAGGTATCAATGATTAACTGTAGATCTCCTTGCACAGGATCCACTTGGTTTTAAGTTCTATATACCGTTGATTGTCATTTATTATGCAGAGAACCAGTTTGATCTGAGTAAGCTTTCAATCGTCTGTCTTGTTCTACCCGAATCAAAAGGTTTACAGCTGTTCTGATAAGTGCATATAACCGTAGACCTTGAGGGATTCTTCAAGGTAGCTTATATAAACCTGAATTTCAAACAGGCATTGTAAGGTTTAAGCAGAGTATCATGGTTTTATCACAGTATGGTCAAGGCTGATAAATTTGAAATGTTCATAAATGTAATCAATGGTTGGCAGATTTTTTTTATTACCTAACAAACATCCTCCCACAATACAACAGTTGCTTATGTTGGCCTATATATCTGTTGGTTTTTAAAGCTGTCTGTTCGTTTTTTTTAATGCTGTATCTACACATTGTTTCATTACGTTTGAATGTTAGACGCTGGTATATCGTATGTCAGTGTGTTTCTCCATAACCAATAGTTTTTCGATACATCTCAGAATTGCTTCTTTACAGTTATGAACTGTATAACGAACAGTACTGTTCGATTATCACAGAGAAGGCAATAGATTAGAGTTCGATCTTTCCTTCTTTTGTATAAGCCTATGGACCTATAAACAATTTGGATTCTGATTTTACCTATGGCGATATCATAGCACTTCTTCATCATACCAATGGAGATCAGCTCATTAGTCTAGTGGGCGTTTCTAGCATTATGTTCGTTTACAAAACTGTATTAAACATGCGTCAATTTTGCTGGGCTGTGGTAAAAAAAACAATACCATATTGTCAATCTGAGGCATTCTCATTCGTAAACTATTTATACCAGAGTTAATATCCATGAATCATTCAACTGTCAGTTTTTCATGTGGTTATATACAATTTTCTACAGATTGGTCAACTCCGTGCACAACTGGATAAGAAGCAGAAACATGCTCAAACCATGCTCGATGAGTTTATACAAACTCAAGGTCAACTGGATATCAGAGAAAAAGAAAACATTGATCTCAAATCCAGCTTGTCAAGTAACGAACAACAAGTGAAAGAACTGTCGCAAGAACTGTTGATTACTAAGGATCGTTTGGGGAAAACGCAAAAACTGTTACGGGAAGCTGAACTCATCCGATCGGCTGCGGAACAGAAAATCAAGGAGCAAACTACGGAGTAAGGATTGCTTCCGAGCTACCTATGACAGTTTGAATATTTTTTTAAATCACCCACATAAACCGCTTACCAACCATGGGCTGCACTCCTCGGTATCTCAACACGTGGGATACATTTGATTGAAACCTTGAATCCTAGAAAGTCAGCATTTTCACACAAAAATAACGTTAGACTCTGGAGAAAATTAATTTTGTCGTGAAGTTTTGTTTGTCCTCCTATCATTGCGTTAACAAAAGAAATCAGAATATCTATCTGGGGTCCCATGACATTACTGAAAGGCAGTAAAGGAGTGTTAAGGATGAAAAGCGTATACGCTTTGCCAAAACTGCATTGTGCAAACTCCGAAAAGTCTCATTTATTTTTTCCTGTTTGACGGGAATTGTAGTGAGTGGAAATTAACACCTTTAAAACAACTGTTTGAAATTTGCATCTGAACTAGGTTAAACGGCTATAGCCATGTAAACTTAAGGAACAGGTTAGTTTATCAAAGAGCTTCGGCGGGACCCATTCGCGAACTTTTCTGCAGGAATGTGAAAATAAATATACTGAAAAAAGTTGAACAACAGTAATCCCTCAACGACAGACACCATCAGGGAGGCGCAGAGGTGTCCTGGGAGTGTTTTAACCTTGTAGAATATAACTGATGTGAATGTGGCTTAGACTACAAAACAGCTACACTTGTAATAACCAACAAAATATAGACTTGGACTAGTGAGGTTTTATCATGTCCTTTCTTATTATATATCTTCTAAAAGATAGTAGTTCATTGGCTGACCTCCACTTGCGGATATATGTAAAGAGTAGACAACCATCAATAATAGTATCTGTACGAACGAATTGGACTAAAATGTACAAAAACTGACAAAGTATTTGACATCGCCTCATCCATCTGCTGTCGCGCAATGACCTAACTACGCGTGGACTACGAAATTGTCAGAATGTAAACGGAGTACCCAGACAAAAGTCCAACGGCCTACAATTACACTTGAAAGCTCTCGATCAACATGATCTTTATGGGTTTACAGAAGCAGGTTGAACTTCGATATGTCACGGCAAAATTACATCGTCAAACCTTATTTAACCGTACACCTGAACTTCCAGTTTTAACATAAACACAACATACTTCACAGCCTGTGGTCAGCCGTCCTATCACGTACGCTTGAACATTCTCTGTGCAGGTTTGTACACCGACTGTTGTTTCATCATTGTAATTTAAACGGCCATTCTTGACCGAGTTAGTGTTTTGTGCTCCCATGTTTAGCTGGCATTTTGATAATAGAAGTTTTGTTGTCGCAGATTGCCGACGGGTTAAGATAAACCACTGATTGTTAGCTTGGGCAGACCAAGCTGCGTCACATGTTTGAGGGTTTCTTCCAGAAACTACCTATCACCTGTTTGCATGATCGTGTAATTTTCTGTTTTATACTGACCACAAAATTTGTTAGTGACTAACATTGGTCTCTAAGACAATACAACGACAAGCTGCGCCTTATCCGTGAGTGATATTAAGGTACTTTCTCCAGGAGCTTCGATGCATACTTCACTTAAGTCAGTTCAACTGTAAATGTTCCACCTACATTTGCAGGAGGTCAACAGTTGACGGCGCGGATGATTTGGTCCATCGGTCATGTGGATAGGTGTTAATTTCACTAAACCGGACCAGCGATCGAATGCCTTCACACTTGTCTACTGTAAATTCATCCAGAATGGTGTACTGTTCACTCCCTGCAACAGCAGAAACTAACTTGTCACGCACATTTTGCAGTTCAGTTGGACGGGCTTCAGACTGAGTTTCTGAAATGGGAGTGACAGAACATGGGCTTGTGAAAATGAAAATCGACAACAGACCACGAACAATAGACTAAGTGACGTGTCACGTAGGCAGTAAGCAAACTAACCAGGTTCAGTTCGACAAGACTGCTGTGTTGGTTTCTTTTTGAGAACGAATCATGCTATTCCCAAACTGTGTTGTTTTGTGTAAGTTTCCGGGAAGCAACGTTTTTTTGAGGGACTCGTCCTACAAACAACGCTGTATCTCGTAAAATTGCTCCTCAAGCCAAAATGTTTATTCCTGAGGATAACGTACTGTGCTGAGGGGTTTAACAAAAATACTCAGAAGAAGATTAGCAGGGAATAAACT
>LOND01001110.1:24897-36396 GCA_014220965.1 Paragonimus kellicotti
CTGGAGATTCCTATACAGAAACCTGTCCATTCGGAGTCGTTCGATAATTGAGGAGAAACGGATCGAGGATGTCGGTTGTATGTCCCTCCCATTTGGTCTTTTGAAGGGATCTTTTGAACGAGTCCACCAACCGTTCAGCTTGGCCATTTGATTGCGGATGTTAAGGTGGTGATCGTATGTGGTTAATACCGTTCCGCTTGCAGAAGTCCTCGAATGTACAGGAAATAGACTGACTTCCGTTGTCCGACATGATTGTCTCCGGTACTCCGAAACGGCTGAATATTTGGCCCAGTTTCCGCACGCCGAAGAAATTCTCTCGAATTCCGGAACAAAACCGTAAACAAGGAAAGAGAATGCACACGACCGACTGCTGAGACCACATCCAACAAACGTTCACAAACATGGTGACGCTCCACGGAAGGCCGGAATACGGGCATGCACTGCGACTGGTGCGTGTGGTAACAGCAATCATCATCATCATCATCATCATCATAGACAGCAATACATCAGTGGTTCACACTGATGCTTGACTGCCACACAACCACGAAAGAAAAAAAAACCTATATAGGAAGAAAGAAGAAAACAGAGGAGGGGAGGGGAAGTGGACCTAACTACTAAAAATAGCTACGTCTATATTCAAACATACAACATCAAGGCGCCTACACCTTGCAAACAAACAACCGAGCTGTAAGTGAAAGTAAGGCGTCATCAGCAAGACAGCTTCCTTACGGCTTTCACTGCCCCGCGTCATTAAGTGCACTCACTTCACAGACAACTCGGCCAAACAACGACAACATTCACGCCACTGAGCTCGATTAGCCGCCATCTCACCTAACGTCTCAAGCCACCGACTCTGTGAGTCGCGAGGGCCCCAGCCCGGGAGACGAACCCGACCTACAGTGGGTAACAGCAACGTAAATGTCTGCGCACCTGCTCATCGGGCACATAGTCTTCTGTCACGATGATGCAAAGTAAATATCGATTCATCTATCCAGAAGACGCCACTTCATATGACCCTGTACCACGTACACCGTATAGTCTAATCTGTCAATAATCACCAGTGCCATTCCGTTCGAACAGGTGTGCTTATGAGACCAAACGATCCTCGACTTTCCATCTCACGAGGTATGCTAGAGTGTACACAAAACACCTGTTACTTAAATGAAAGTTTCTCAAAGATGACATTAGAACGAGTGATGTTAATGTCTTTTAGTTGATGTTTCAAGGGGTGCCGATATATCAGCCTATTATTAAGACAATTTGTGAGGTGAACAGGAGTTTGAGGAATTTAGTTTAGGCACCGAGATGCACGTACACAAACTTCAATCGACGACAATATCTTTTAATTCTAATTCCAGTTACGAAGCAGTACTATTGATGAGTGATCGAGGACGCAGATGGCTTCAATTGAACAACACACAATTAATCGCAGTCCACTTGAAAAAACAATCGGCTACAACGTCCCTCTAACTACGAAAGCTGTGATCATGTAATAAAGTAGACAAAATGACAAATCTTGGTGGTTTTAGGTCATAAGAGATTGTAGTCATTCTAGTGTTACAGGTTAAAATGGGCTATAGCTAAAAGATTTGGTTAGTTACGGCTTCCGAACTCAAACGTTTTGTAAAAACACGGTTTTTGTGTTTTTCTAAAATACTATTCATTAATAAACCGTAATTTTTCAGGAGATGGAGGAGGTCGCACATGCACAGTTCGAACGGGTGACCTCGCGTTGAAAAGCGATAAGATTTTGTTTATAACATTATTTTCTTTCGTATGATTTCGATCTGTGAGGTTTAAAGTAACAAGGTTCGCCGTCAGATCATTCAAACAGTGACTAAATAAAGTTCAAGGATGGAATACAGATTAGGAAGCCATTAGTATACGAGTTACAAGCTTACAATGGCTGTGTTACTCACAAGCAGCTTGATGCAATTGATAATATCGAAGAGACTTAATAGTAAAAACTGTCAGCTTCAGCCGAACTAGAGGAGGTGACAAAAACAGCACGGTCAGTGGGAGCAAGCGTTCAAGCAGCTGAACTACCGGAGCCAGGCATGCAGTCTAGAAATGACAAATTTGGGTTCTGTTACAGATAACTTCCGCTGTCTCATATGGAATCCACAAGATAGTCCAGGGGACTGACTGTGCAGACACGAAATCTCAACCAGTCTAAGCTGGAATGCACTGACGCCACCGTTGATGACCGCATGGAACAGAAGAAGGGGATGTGATTAGGCTTAAATGTGACTTGAGTGTCTTCATAGCTTAGCCAGAAGAGTGCTTGCGCGTGTGCGCATACTGCCATATGTATCAATGGAATAAAAAGCTTAAGGTCATATGTGAATGCGCGAGTATACAGCACCCTGTTTACTGAGCTACATTCCACCAAACTGAAAAATGTTGAGAACGTGGACAAAATCAAACAGGTGTGGATGGAACTAAAAAGGTGGACGTTTTCAAGGAATGCCAATGACAAATCCTACCTCGAAAAAAAATCAATTGCAGAACAGGAAAACGACATTTTACCAGTTTTACTGGTGAAGAAAAACAATCTGTTGTTGCGCACAATACACAGATAATCTGTTAAATCACTCGTGAGAGCTGTTGCAAAAAAGAGACTGCTCACAGAAAGGTGTTGACAGCAATTACGTCTTATGTGAGTATACAACGACAATGGCCACGGTTAGAGTTTGCCCGTATCATCCTGAACGATTATTTGTTACACAGACGAATACGTATGTGATCAGGTAACAGTGTACTACAGATCAATCCACAAATCGATGGATGTCTCATAAAGTAAATAGATTAAGACCGAAAACTGATGATTCGCAGAATATGTTGGCAGCCTCGGATTTAGTCAGTGCGAATCAATGACTCTTATCTTCATGTGCACTGACGAAAGTTTACTGGAGTAATACACTGGCTATCACAAATAATCAGCCATACGGACAAGATTCAATTCGAAAATGGCTTGGACAGACGCACCTCATTGGATGTGTATGTTTGTTGCGCCGCATACGAACCAAATGACACTATACCACTGAGTTCGGAAGCACTGTGCGGTCACATAACCGTCGGGGATGGACGAATCAAGACACGGACAGATGATGAACGGCGATGGCATATATGGAGAACGATAAAAGCAGAAATCGAAAATTAACACGAGAATACTCACGATGACCAACAATGTAGGCTGTTAAAAAGACTATATAAACACAACTCAAAAACTTCAACGGTGGGATGAAAATAAAATGATGGTATTCATTTACAAGGACCAAAACAGAAACGGTACTGAGCTTGAGCAATAAATCAAAAGCCAGTCAGTAGTGATAAGGCTATTGATAATCAGGTGAAAGAATCGGTTGGCTAAACATGAAACATATACTCTGTGACAAAAGAACAAGCATGTGTCACGGAACGATAACAGTCAGTGTCTTCACCTGCTGCATGACTAATCAGTTTGTGTTGCTGGAAAAGGTGGACACAGTAATCATACCAGAACATCTATTGCATGCTACATAAAAGAGAAACACTGATGAATTGTATCGAAACTCTTTCAAGTCATTCGCAGAACGTACATTTATGTCAGACGAGGTTGAAATAATACGAGCAATTCTACTTACCATCGGACTGAATTCACAATTTCACATTTTGTCCAGATAACCACATGAACCAATCATTTTTCAGCGAGCTCATGTATCACTGTATTCCACTAGGGTTTTCCTTTTCAGGAGATAGTGGAACGAGCTTAAGGACGTAGAGAAAACACACACCACTGGCACCCTGCATCAGAGCAACATTAAATAACCGGTAGTGGTTTGTTGGCACGTTAATCCGAAAGGACCAATTCAGTGAACTGTATTAACCTAGCAGTCCGGAGTGAGCCTGCGTCCGTAGGATTGTAGGCCGTTTTGTTTCCTTAACCTCTACTTTTTGCTCGGTTTTTATCTTCATTCAAGCCAGAATTGGAAGCTGGAAATGATAATATCGATGATTGACCTTCTTGAACATATTTTCTGATCTCATGGTAGGATCAAAACCAGCAGCAGCGACTTTGGTTGGATAGATATGAATGCGTTGTTGTAGGTGACCTTATTCTGTCTACATTCACCTACACTTGTCTCCTCCACTCTGACAATCAACCTTATACCCTATGGGCTACAGCTGTCTGTTGTTTGAGAAACAGACGGATATGGCACCACGTGTTCCAGGCGACGCGTTCTGATACGTTCTAATACGGCATCAGTGCTAAGTACGCAGTGAAACATTTGGGATATGCGGTGATGAGGTCGGCATATGATTTTGTGCTACAACTGACAAAATCTGCAACAATACATTTATTGGAGAATAGGAAGTGCACAACTGAACAAGCCGAAAAAATAAAACGTTCTTATCTTGTGCGTGTGATACCCTGAGTATTTGGCTGCAACGTCTGGCTTGAACACTGAGCTTTCAAAGTGGCCACTTTGTAATCAAGTGTACCCAGCGCAAACCTATCAGGCCTCACAACTGCACACAAAAAAAAACGCATTCGGTCAATTAGACATACTTGAAACCAATCGTTAATTCTTCGGCTATGAACAAACTGTAAGCAATCGGTTTCGTATGTTAACAATACACTTTCACATTGGACTCAGAAACACTTTTGGATGGGTTAAACAACCGAAAACCTGTGAGTAACTAGGGTAGACAGAACGTGCTTCAATGCTTGAACCTGAAGGTTCGCACGCCAAGTAGGTCAACAGTTCATTAAGCTTGCTGAATGCAGTAGTGTGATAACGTTTGAAAATCAAGATGGAAATTTAATCCACAAGACTAAATGGACAGGCCTGTCGGAGAGTCAACTGCTTTTAAAAGAGAGATGAAACAGAGACCAAGTGATCGCACTTTTCTGAGATTGATATCGATTAACTGCGCTCGGTAGATCGTAACCGTCGATTTTAATTACGGTGTCTTCGGTCTTCATAAGTTCGATAACTTTTTGAACCGAACGTCGTAGTGTAGTTTAAGGTTTCTAGCAAAGGATTTGTTTATTTCCTTCATCAATTTGACGATCTATGTCCAACGCGTGAACAACCTGATTCGTGTAAAAGACAGATGAAGTAAGCATGAAAGTAATGAAATAACTTTCATCGCACCTGAGATTGTTACACTGTACACTACTGACGGGCGAACGTGGAGTTTCATACTTCCTTCTGAAAGGGGTTAGCAGAAATTTTGCTGGAATGTGAGCGCTGTCATCAAATGTGGGCGACGTTCAACGTATACAAACTAGATCCTCTGCCAATAGTAAGTAATCATTATAACTGTTCATTATAGAAAAAAAACTTCCAAACCAACCGGTCGAGTGAATTTGTGTTTTGATCTTCACATGTTCACACTACTGAAACCAGCACTTGAGCACAGTCCTGGACATATTAGACACATAAACTGCCAAGTTGATTTCGTGGCTCGAACTGCCGTTCACCGGAACGATGACAAGAAATTCTAGCAAAGTCAAACTGAATAAAACCAAATAAATCAGAAGAGCCAGCAATAGCACGGCTACAGACAAATGTCATTGCCTGCGGCATGTTGCTATGACACCTACCAGTTTTACTCCACAGAACAACTAGAGCATTCACATGCCTGTCGACGTCACGGTCTGATCACTTCATGATTTTAACCAAATCAGTTGATAATGATCGCTGTTGTAACCGCTCAGCTGGCACAAGATGTATGTGGTTTAACCACCGCAAACTGCGTGTCCATAAAAACCGGTCAACTGACCTCTTTTTAAAATACGTAATGACGAACGGCCGCATAATTCATGGAAACATCCTAGTGCATGTCAGCTAACTGACAATACAATGGTGGTCAATGTTAGTCCACTAGCATCTTCCTCAAGAATAGGTCATGGAACCAAATTCTAAAGCAAGATTGATCGCACACAGGTATTACGCACTTTCTTCTGGAGTGACAGTCAGCCCTATGCTGGGCGCCGTAGACAATGAAGGTTGGAAAACGAAACAGCTGTTTCTGCTAATTCAGTTGCCGTTTCACCAGCAATAGTACAAGCGATGGAGGCTTATCACCATGAGACGTTCGTCTTATTTGCTTCGAATATCCCCAAATTTTTAACTGATTCATCTAGTTTGGGGAAGCACCTGAATCAGTAGAGAAACGTAATGAAACAACATAACTACCTAGTCCCATCAAGTTGTCCTCAAATTGAACTTGTGAGCATTGGCTCATTATTCACTGCCTTTCAGCAACAGTGTGACATCACTGACAGTGAGAGTAAATACATTATCTACTTTGAAACCACCTTCCAATTTACAGAGGCTTTCAGATAACAAGGGGAATTGGTCGAGGCGACCTTGATCAACTTACACGCCTACAGACAACTGATGTTAGACGGATAAGAAACAGCACGCATTCGCTGTGTTGCACACCTAATTCACAGCACTTGTATACAGAATAAAACGCGTAGCATTTGAGGCGCACCGTGTGATGTTGAAATTCGAGCGGCGCCTGCCGATGCACTCAGGAATGATCGATGCGAACAGCTCTAACGATAAGCTTAAATCAGAATTGCCTAAGAAAGTCAAGTCAACGTCTAGATTAGGTAGCCATCACTGAGCGGAAAATCCGGGTATGGGCAAGGACGGATTATGTACGAAAGCAGACCAAAATTTTGAGGCTATATCAGATAGCACAAATATGTGCATATATATACATATGTATGCATTTATACACCCTCACGAGGCACTCACTTCAGTTGTCGCTCCACCAATCGAAGTAAATGCAATATGTCCTCGACGACATAATGATCTTCTTCGAGAAAAATCACATTGCGATCATAATGACTCAACGCAACCAAATGTTCGAACACGAAACGGATCTATGATGCAGGTTGATGAAGCAAAGTGTAACGAAATCAGTCCTACAGCGATCAGGACACAAGCAGATGACAAGGTAAGCTCATAGCCAAGTTCAAATGGTTTATATAGTTGCAATTGTAACAGAAAGACATTGACTATCATATGAATTGCAAGAATGATGACGAGTCAATAAAATCAAGCCTAGTCGGTCAGTTTCTAACTTCCTCACATTTGAAAGAGATGAGTAGGTCGATAGTGACGTTTATCACTTGTCATTAAAAGCAACCATTTCGATCCCACATACATGAGTATACTCCGAGGTCTGTGACGTCCTCATGGGTATTCTGGTTTGGGATGCCACTGGGCCCCGCAGTAATCTACCGGAATACAAAACGATAAATAAATACGAACGTATAATTTGAACATCACCCACAATTGATCGCAGCTGTCGCATTCCCATAGACTTTCCAGTCGGCCCCTTTCGAAAAGAAGCACTAGACTCGAGTTTCGCTCTCATTAGAGCTCGTCAGTAGTGCATATCCTTGCCACGGCCGGGACTAGAACTCCGGCCATGCTTTCATGAGGCAACCGTGTTGACCACTGCGCCATTGACCTCACATTAGGCACGACCGAATTATCATATGTGAACGCTCAACCACTTTCGCTTGTGAGTAATGATCAGGTTGCCCGATCGCCTCGAGAGGAGACAGTTACTGTCCTGTTAACTCCAATCGATGACCCCTCGACTAGGACTTCTCTCCAAGTTGAAATCACAGAAATCATTAACTTGTTGAGCGGTATTTTGATTACTGATGAGTAGTAGGGGATTTTGGTTTTCATATAGATTGAACATCACCCAATTTATATGGAAACCAAAATCCTCTCATTGAGATGGACCACGCTGCACGGCCTACCAATAGTGGAACATGGAAAGTGCAGCCCGATTGGGGCCCTCCACATCCAAAATCGGTGGCTGGGTACTGTGGACAAGTTGGGGGATAATTGGGTTCGGTGTGTGGACGCGCTGTCTGTGAAGTAGCTGGAATGAACGACGAGGAGCATTAAAAACCATAGAGGATCAGTCTTGATGACGACGATTTGATTTCACTTACAGTCTGGTTATTCGTTTGCAAAGTGTAGACACTGTGGGCTTGGATTTTTGAGTATAGACATCTTCTCTTTTAGTAGGTAGGTCACTCTGCCCTTTTCCTCATGGTTTGATAAAAATCAGCGCGAACCACTGATATACTGCCGTGTTTGATGGTGATGTGCTGGCAGATGTGCTTAATAATGTATCGACCACAATAGCTCATATATCAAACATCTCTTGTTCAGAATGGGTGCAGTTAACAGACTCAAGTGATGATTGACCTCAAAGTAAACGATGAGTGTCACAAGCCCTCTTTTGAAGGCGATAACAGTGATAGTTGTGTTTAATCAAACAAATGGGTAATCCTTTTGAGCTGTGAATGAGCACCCATCTGATCATTCATTTTATCGTGTGCGACGTAAGTATGGCGATCTTAGAGCAGCTTGCCACAGTATACAGTTTACGGTTAGTTAGCTACTTGGTCAGGCGACAAGGCGCGACCGGCTTTCCCTGCAACTCACTCGCCTGATTCGATCGCTAGACACCACCTATAACTAATGTGTTTGACCTGTGTTTGTTGCTTTGCACTCTGCTGTTTGCGCTGCGAATCAATGACTTCGCCAACTGAGAAATTTAAAAAAAAAACATTTCTTACGTATACTGTCTACTGACAACCGAAATACTTGTTCAGAAGGCTAACTGTATAATAATAGTTGTTTTTAATCCGAACAACATACGATCGTCACGTAATTCACAAGGTAATAATGATTCTTCAGATGCCATCTGATTTTAATACTAATACACAGTCCTTGTCAATAATTTGTGCGTAACGTTCTTCTATGAGCATAAGGTTTCTAACAACTCGCTTTGCTCGTGTTCGACAGCTGCAGAGTTTCTTTTGGATCGGGTCTGCCGCAGTTCAGATGAGATTGAACACTTGTTGTAACGGCTATCCCAAGAACAAGAAGTCGATCCATCTCGGTTGTTTGCTTATTTGTCGGCATTCCTAGAGTCATCGATAGTGCATGATAAACCTGGATATGCTAGTGCAAATTTAGCAAGCCGTATTGTATAAAGACAAACTAGCTCGATAATGGAACTACGTCAGAACTGAGCTCATTTGTCTGTACAGCCGTCAAGTGCGCTTTGCTCACTTGCATACACAGCTCTCCTATGACATGATAAAGTTAATTTATTTCCAACTTCAGCACTGGCATGTTTATTAGCGGCGGGCCTCGGGGCGAACCTATTGCTAAGTTATCGGTGCAAAATAATAAACATTCTTTCAAATTGTCGAAAGGAATACCGACGTCAAGATGGTTGTTCTCAAACTGGTTGTACAGAATACCAATGGTTTCACCTGACCACATGTTTGTTGGCAGGCATGTCATATCTAGGGAAACCACGTAGTTATTCACTGAGTATAGGGCATTACTGAGGTAAAAGGTAGCCTTGGAACTAAACACAATCATCTCTGTGGTTTGATCGCCTTTAGTATCGTCACTAGTCATTACACAGAGGAATGGCATGAGGAATTTTACAAGTCAGAGGTATCAGCACTAACAGTAATCCGCGTTTACAAACAATTGTCTGCCCAACTGATTCCATATACATTCTGTAGGGAAACTCAGACAACACTAGGCATTGTTCACTCGGTCTTGTTTGCACGTGTGTGACGTCCACTTTCACGTACATTATCCCACAACAGGTCCGTATTATGTACACAGAAACACTCAGGAAACAGAATGTCGTGGTTCACCATGGAAGCTACTCCTTTGTATCATTCAAGGGAACTTTTTTCCAAAGGCATCATGATAATAATGTAGATGTACACAATGGCTTTGAGGATACTCTTCCGAAGCAGCTGAAATGCAAATATTCCACTAGCGACCTCCGTGATGCGAATCTGTTGAAAGGATTTAGTGGAAGACAGGACAACTACGCAGCATGTCTTCAGCTGTACCATCACTATGGAAGCAAATATTGTTAATAGGATTTTTAAAGGGATGAGTGCGAATTACGGATTGTTGATTGGGCCCATTATGGTTAGTGATGGCAATAGACAATTCGCTGATCAGCCGGCATGGCTGTCGTCTAAAGTACCCGATGATTCAGTAACCGCTAGTCTTAAGCCTTTTATTCGCATCGAATGAATGCATTGGTCGGTTGTGCACGTAAAGATTTGAGCGTGACATCTAAGGTTACATGCAACCTGCATATGATCAGACTGAGGTGATCGAGAGAAACATTCATATAGTTGGACACAGAACCACTCTGATGTTACTGAATCAGAATGCATCAACCAAGTGGCAGTACTGAATACAGAGCTAGAAAACTCTACGAAAACCGGATGTCTGACATGGACCCATACGGCCGTTGTCATTAGGCCGCTAAGCGACAAACTCCAGGTTGCAAGTTGGTTCTGATCAGCAGACTCCTGTCGATTGAATTTAAAATTTCAACTAAAGCAGACGCCACCTTCGGAAACGTCTGAATATGCTTGCAACAGAAGATTGCAATTGTTGTAAGGATGCACGTTAAAGGAAGTTAAGGTTGCCAAAACATGTCTGACAACACGTTGGACTGTGGCGTAGAGAGATAGAAAAAAAAGGAATGGAAATACATATAAAGATAGAAAATGAACATCGCTCACGTGATGACATGGATTTGTTTGGCAAATCCGTCTTAAAAAGAGAAAATCGGAAAAGTCTATGGCAATACCAAAGCTGTGAACAATTGAAAATGACGTTGAACATATACAGACTAAAATCTCCTACTATTTATCAGTAACATGAAATACTCGGAGAAAAACTGAATGATTTCTCATATTTCACCCTAGAAGGAAGTCTTAGTCGAAGAGTCACCCAGTGAATTTAACAGGACAGTTGTTATGCGATGAGTGAGCTACCTAACTACTTCCGACAGTATGACGTTCAGGAGTATATACAGTGACCAGCACTGCAATGTGCTGCTGATACAATGAAGCGAACGGTGCCAAACGATTAATTTCATAAGAAGCATTTTCCTCCCTATTTCTAAGTTCCTTATTAGAAACAACTGCGTTTGGCAAACGGCTGGTCTGTTTGTTAATCTGCGAAGTGGTCATCAAGACCGCGGTGGACGCATGCTCATTCGTAGGCAAACTACAAGTAGCTAGGCCATTTGAATACACAGGAAAAGACGAGAAAACTGTCAAGACTATAAAAACCATCCTTCCGTAAGAGAATTAGCCGTTTAACGGTAAGTATAATCAATCTAAAGGCCCCAGGGCTGTACTAACCCTTAAAAAAACAACGGCTGCTTGTGATTAGTGCGCTTGACACTTTTGTCTCGCGTTACACGCTGTATCATCCAACGTTATTCAGCGTTCGAAAAACAGAGATACGTAATTCGGATGGTGCACCAGATGTCATGTTGATGGACACTAACGTTTGCATACTGTATGCGTTAATCGTATAACTAATTTCTAGTTGCTTGATGGCCGATCAAATTCAACCCATTCTGATGTGACCTCGTGCCTCGTCCCATGCTACTTCTATCTAA
>LOND01001110.1:36551-59378 GCA_014220965.1 Paragonimus kellicotti
TATTTTTCGTTAGTATTCACAGCTGAAATTAACTGTTTATATGTGGCCATCCGGAAATGCCTAATATGAAGTTATTGACACAGTTATAAACACGAGAAAGTTCTGATTGCATTTATGACAGGGATCACATCTCAAGATACACGTCACTCACATTTGATCTCAGCTTTTGCATTCGAACAGATTTTCCATCATTTATTAGCTTTTCAAACATCAAGTCATACGACTTACTAAGCCACACGCGCTGGACTGAGCAAAGACAAAGTATGAGTATTTCAATGTCAACGGCATTCTTCACACGGCGGTCGCACGGACAGCATCGAAACCAAACGTAGGCTAGCAGTATCATCTCACTGAAGCTCATTCGCACTAAGTAGATTAGAATAATTAATATTTGTGAACATCACGTATCATTCCGAGAAGTTTCAAAGTTCGTCTTTTTGCATTAACTAGTTTCCGTATCGGCAGTTCAAACATCGACATTGTACTGCGTACTGTAGAGATTGATCTACGTCACTTTAGTGTACACAACATGGCTGTGCTTTTGAAAAGGTACGTAGAAAATGGCAACACGTTTTAAGACTCAGAAAACCGTTCAGGAAAACTATGCACGTTCATCTTTTGCATTCCGGATGAGTATCGTGTCTTGCAGGTCGCTCGCTCTCCGAATATCTGTCGACAATTCGGATATACTGGAATGCATGTACATGTCTGTGGAGCTTCACAAGAATCTCTCAAGAGGCTGTCTCACGGGAGGCGCCAAACTCTCATCATTCAGTCCCCACTGGACTTTTATCTTGATCATCGATTTACACTTTGAATATATCTCAGGGATGCCGCTCAATCCAACTACTTCAAACTCCGCGCCTCACATACACGCATTCATTCAGCACAACAAGCATTACACTCGTCATAGCCTGTAACTAACTGCATTTACAAATAAAGATCATCACAACACGATTATCAGCTATGTATACGTATGCCTCGTTGGCAGTTACATGTTCGTTAACCGGAACGATTTAAAAAGGTACACGACCTCATACTCCCAAATGCTATACTCGCCAGGTAGAAAAATGGAGTTGTAAATTTAGCAGACAATAAGGAGACTGGGGTTCAGTCTGGACCTGACATAACGAAAACAGGGAGAAAGAACCCTATGGCTTTAAGCCTTTCATACATGTATTAACTGAACCAAGCGAAACATGAATAAAATCAAACGAGACCGATTCACACGTTGATCCCAACAGTTACCTAACCGAAGATTGCCTAATGTCATCCTCCAAATGGGAGTGCTGATGTAGTGAAAGAGGATCATGTAGTTACTCAGCCTTAACCATGCTCTCATGTTCTGTGTGTGTGCTCCAACATTCCTGCGAGCGAAGTCCAGTAGAAACCGGGCGCCATTTCTTCCAGTCGTCCGACGTATGACACACAGCGAATGTTCATATTTTAACATTAAATTACACTTATGATTTCACTCAGTTCGGACGAATTCGTGTACAGTATGAAGCGCTCCAAAATTCAACCAGCTGGTTTTCGAATGTCGCTGAATAGGCATCGGTGCAGCATATGCGTTTCCTTACCTTTCACGGTTCATGACGTTAGCTTCAGACTAGGCTACGAGCAACTACTAATTATAGCTCAATACTGCCAACAATATATGTTTCAAAAAAAATCCTGGCGTTCCCGTTTAACTCCGCAAGTTCTGGGACTATATTTCGGTTGTTCTATAAGAAGGACGTCGTACACACTCGGTAGATGAGGACCATATGTATCTCTCACCCGTAGATCACAGTTTGTTGAACTATATATTCGCTTCACCACCTGAGCCCATTAAGATCTACTCGTGAAGAACCATTGAAGAACCGAAGCAGTATAAGAGTGACACACAACATGAGGTGACACTTTCAGCCCACAAGACCGTGGTGTCTTGTATACCATTAGCCGCAGTTGATGCAGACAGTTTAAAAATTCCTCTACTGTAGTCTACGATCTTTGTGCGAAAATGCATGCGTTACGTCAGCAAGAGAGGGGTGGATGGGTGGACTTAATTGAGAAATGCATGGAAAACTTACTTTCCACAACCAATGATGCTTAGCCTGAACAATTGAAGGGTCCCGATACTGTGAATACTTGTCCATCCACTTAGCGTTTGAACATCCGAGTCGCTCAGCTCTGTTACAACGAAACAGTGAATTAGCAAACTGGCGAGACAGGTTTAAGCGATGACTGATCAAAAAACAAGTCAGAAGCGGCGTACGATCCCTAAAAGTATTGAATTCTGAAGATCTAAATTTCATAATAGATAATGAATGAACTCGTCATGCGACTTCAGGCAGACAGCAACCAGGTCCAGAATAGGCATTTGCTAAAATTTAAAACAGTTCGTTCCTTCAGAAGTTTGAACAAAACCGTTAGAACACGAAAACTGGTAGATGCAAGCATTTCGTATTGACTCATCAGTACCAAATTTACAATAACATGAAACGGTTTTTTATATCGAACAGTTAGGGGTGGGTGGAATACATAGTCGATTGATGGGTTAGGAAAGTTAGTTTAGTGGCCGCTGAACAACGATGATTGTGGAAACCACTAGTGCTATGGATAGCTTCGAAAAACCAAATAATAGTTCAATGCGATGAACAAGAAACGAAGACTTGAGACAGTAATCAAAGAAGCTCAGGTTAACAAAACCGTACGCTGTCAAATGTTGATCCTCAGAGCACACTATAAAACGTGGTCGGATGAGTAGAAAGGTTGATCAGCATATAATCATACGTAATCAAAAAACATCCCGAAAAATTCAGCTGAGATGCAATTAGTGATTTGCATTTGGCATGAGGTCGATGATGCAATGAGTAACGCATCGGAGTCACAGTCGCAAATACTGAAATTTATGGAAATCTATTGCTGACAAAATATACCGTGGACATATACGTGCAACGAGAATGGATCCTATAGGAAGCGGACAGTGGGAAAGTCTAACTAAATATGAACGATTCGGCTGAGAACGGATGGTCTTGAGGAAACTGAGACATAAAACAACTACGGCAATCAACATGAACAGGAAGAGAGAAATGCTACGAGGAATGTCAGTACGATCCAGGACCACGATTTTCATAACATCTCATAAATGATCACTGATTTCGCTAAGCGGTAACATTGTAATTCTATCACAGGGATTTTTTAAAACCTGATCTCAAAAAGCCTCGGGGTGAAAAAAAATGTAACTGATTGCCTGTGGTCTCAGCTAAGTGCTAGCTGGTTGCAATAAGCAAAACCGCCCAAAGTAATTCATAAACGGGTGGTCCAGAAAATGAATTTACAATGTGAAAATGGGAACCAAATCAAACTCAGTTCAAAGTAGCCTCTGTAAGAGCTTACAACGCGATGGCATCGCACAGAAAACTAGACAGGTCAGACAGACAACTAATGGACAGGAGATATGCGACGGGTGCGCATCTGCGAACGACTAT
The DNA here is from genome assembly GCA_014220965.1 of Paragonimus kellicotti. Classification (NCBI taxonomy): domain Eukaryota; kingdom Metazoa; phylum Platyhelminthes; class Trematoda; order Plagiorchiida; family Troglotrematidae; genus Paragonimus; species Paragonimus kellicotti. The sequence goes on from LOND01001110.1 coordinate 40,025, forward strand.
ATGCTGCGGACGGAATGGTGTACACAGGAGGAACGTGCGCAAGCAAACACGGGACTGACTGTCAGGATAGGTGACCGACGTTGATCAAAAACACCAATTTCATCCGACAACACGTTCTTTTTATAAAAACAAAGTACGGCTCCGAACTGATACACAACGACTGGGTTAACTTCTGCAGGACATAAATTGACTTTCGTTTGATGTATTGTAGAAAGTATTGCGCCCAAAAGCGGCGTGGCAGACTTTTAATTTACAAGAGACTCAACTGTCAAACACTTTGACGTCGGCTAAACTGACCACCGAGCGGAACAGTATGCATTGATCAGTAATAAAATTGCAACGCTCAACGACGGCGGTTGTCGTTTAAATATTGAACCATACTGACAGATAGAACACAAGGAGAAGAGTACCTACAGACACTCAACAGGAACTGATCAGATACGAAACGCGCCATATATGCTTATGTATATTCGCCCTCGACGGCGATCGCTTGGATGGGTTTTGAAGAATGCCGTTTTCTTTCGAGTTTCATTTGCCATACAAGTTTCTCACTGCTTTGTACGACAGGACTATATTTCGAGCACCGCATATAGTGAGGCAAAATAAGGATAAGTTAGACAATACGAAGTCGTCTCAAAAAGAGCGTTATCTCTGTTCAGACACATTAAGACCGAGTTGGTCCAATGTTCGTTTCACAGTGCTGCAACACATTCCAAGATGTGCTCGTCTCATTTGCAACTATGATTCCGGGGATGCCAACTCCAGATGCGTCTAAATTGGGAAAATTATCTAATCAAAGTGATCCCAGTTTTTTAACAAGACTAATGTCAACTGATCAGCCGAAGGACGCTGGAATGACTTGAACGCCTGTACAAGGCTCCACTGGTAGGTCAACGCTGAATCAATCGTTCTCGAATCTCTAGGTTTGAGGAGAAATCGTGAAACTTTAACCCTAATATTGTTTAAAGCACTGAGTTCCCTTGATCCAATTCGTCAAAACAGCAAGAAGACAAACGTTGCGGGATGTTAACATTTCGATTTATCTCGTCAGCCGCATACTAAATACAAACAGAATATATAACAAAGGCGCGTGGCAACAATAGTTGAACAGAGTGAATTTTGGGTCAAAAGGCCGTTACCAGGGGAGTTAGTTATGGAAACGCTAGACGTGACACACCTAACTATTCTGTCTCACATGTCGTTTATCAGTTCACTTGCAGTTGCAATGACAGTTATATCGGCAGAACGGACCGGTGTTTGCGTCAACGTATGGCCGAACACCTCCCAAAATGGTTGATTCAGTCTGCTGAGCGAACGGACAGTCAAAGGAGCAACCGAACGCGAAACCCGGCGTCGTCAATTGCGAAGCACATCCTGGAGACAGGTCACAACGTCGACCCAACCAGGTCGTTCACTGTGTTGCTACGGCACCCAAACCCCAAAATTCTGGCCATCAGTGAAGCTGTGCTGATCAAACAAAGAAAGCCAGTGTTGTGTGCCTAATATTGTTAACTACGACAGATAACCCCAAAAGTGTTGTTCTGTCTAGGAATATTTAGTAATGGTACGCATTCGTCCATGGCAATCTATTCACTCCCAAGCACTGCAACAGTAGTTGCTCAACGTTTCTCACGGTATGAGTTACTACAGGAAAGTCATGTTTGTGGCGAAGAGCAGGTGATAGAGCCGACCATTCGTACACAAGTAGCTAACGGGCCATCTATGGCCGCTTTGTTACCACGTGTGTTACGGACTCGGGAAGTCGACGGCAGTGTAGCAGTTACAGTTAATGACAATGCCACATGTACCCGTTGGGTCGAATCTTCCAGCCCACAGACTAAACGGGAAACACAGAAAACTAGTGCAACGAGTGATCGCATAGGGTGTCTCATAGACAGTCCCATTCAATTCGCATGACTAGCCAATTATACAAGCATAAAATGATGCACACACACAAGATCAGACTATCGGATCGCAGACTCACGCCGTTATTGAGTGTGCGTAGGTGAAGTGCACGGTAGATGCATGGTCATTTTTCTACGCAGCAATGAAGCATTTACAGTCTTCATCCGTGTTCCCCATTTTATCTGTAAATTTTTTTTAAAGAATACACCTTTAGTCGCACGCTCAAGGCTTTTAATTTCTAACGGTCGCGGTATTTTGAAACAAACATTTCCCGTTGCAAATTTGAATAGAGCAGACAAAAGACTGACATTACACGATTTATGCTCGAGCAGATTTCGCTGCATCTCTACTGGTGTTTACTGCAGACGAGTTAAAATGTACAAAATTCCAAACCACAAAACAATTACAAAAGGTCACAGTTCAAAACCAGTTGGGTTGCTATCAAGGCAACATTAAGAAAATTCAACATGACCAATATGCAAAATAATTCTCAACCACAGTTCTCCAAAAAACAGTAGTTTTACAACTGCCGTTCAAAGGAGACAATGTGTGTCGAATAGTTGAACAACGCTTAAGGTCAGTTGTCCGCACGTTCTTTGCCGCGAAACCAGTGATCGTGTACAGAACGGTCCGAGTTCCCACGCCCCCGGTTAAGCAACCGACGCCTCAGTTCGCCAAATCAAACGTAATCTATGAATACAAATGTGGATGCGGAGCATCCTATGTTGGCAGAACTGAGCGCCAGCTTGGAACCAGGGTTGCCGAACACTTACCGAAATGGGTTCAACAAACGGTCACACAATCAGGCAACTTGACAGCAAACACCCGGAAGGAGCCAGCGTCATCGATTGTCAAGCCTCACTTGATGACGCAACATGTGATTGACTCATCAAAGTCATTTCGTGTTCTGTTCTCGACTCGAAACAAACGTTTGCTACGATATGCCGAGGCCATTGCAATCAGACACCGTCACCCCATTTTGTGCGTACAAAAAGAACTGTTTGTGACGTTGATGCTGCCTGGTAGCAACCGAACTGGTTTTGAACTGACCTTTTATAATTGTTCTGTGGTTTAGAATATTGTACATTTTAAAAGCTGTCTTTCATTCGGTTGTTCGATACGTCCTTCGGGACTGCTTCTTGATAGGGAAGTTCCAACAAAATACGTCAAATTATTGAGAAAAAAACTAGGAATGTTCTGAGTGCATTATTATAGACAGCCAGCTCGAGTGTTCCATGGTCTCTATCAAGGGTATCCAATTCTTCTTTTCCTAATCAACTATTTGGCAGAGAAAGTTCAGAGAGGAGCACATGGATGGTATTGTGGTGGATTATCAAGCCGGAGGTGCGAGTATTCCAACACTTGGCGGAATACCTCAACGCGGGGAGGTCCGTCCAAAAGCCCACAGCGAGCAGATCGGGGACAACGTGGGCGACCGGATGAGTCATCGCTCGACTGGATCGGACCAACGGGCGAGGCATGGCAGGCAAAATAGGATGGACGACCAGATCGGGGGCGCGATTATTCCAACACTCAAGGAATATCTCGACACGGTCGCGGAATACAGTCAAAGCCCACAGTGGATAGATTGCGGACAACACGAGCGACCGGACGAGCCATCGCTCAACAAGATCGGACTAACGGACGAGGAGTGGCAGGCGGAAAACCCCCCGATAGAAGGCGCCGATCACACACGTAAACCGGGCAGAAGTGCACACGACGTGTGAGCGGAAACCGGGTGTTGTGGACTGGAATTCTGACTCATAAACGCGAGCGCGTGCGTAGCATGGTAACTAGCGTGTTGGACAATAAAGATTGTGCTTTATTGGACGCCTTCTCGCTACAGTATGACGACCTGAATGTGGACTCATTTTTAAGCAGCAAGCTGATCAATATATTGTAGGGATAACACTTGCTTCACTTGGTTCTCATGGAGAAAACATCCAGAACATATTGAGTCGGATAACAGATATGCTTAGTCTGTACGGACTGCATTTCGCACATTCAAGAATAAGCCTGTCTTGACCAATATCATTCAGTCCATTCACGTTGCTCCAATTTGGCATTCTGCCAGCACGGATTGTTAATGTTAACTACTAGTTGACTTTGCTACAACCGTGTCCGTTAACTTGGTTGTATTAATAAATGAACGAAATATTTTAGTTCAAATAGGTGCAGAACAAACTGTGAAGGTCAGATCAGGTGGGAGCACCTAGAACCCGGAACAAACTGTGACAGCTACGGAAACCTGCCGCGAAGAAGTGTTTCGCAGCAGTTGTGCAATTGCTGCAAAACGGACTACTTGTAAAGTCAGTGAATTTTATAAGAACGAATCACTTAATTACCTAGGGTTTTGAATAGGGAAACGGTTGTCAAAAGCTTAAAAACAATCCGACTAATAGCTGACGCAAAGATCGAGAACACTACTTCGTCGAACGATTGTAAAAGATGAAACGAGACCCCTCGTCTGGGAACAGTTGCGCTGACAGTGTCCGTAAGACCAAATGCATGAAAGGTAGCTCACCTACTCTCAATTAGTCGTACTGACTTCACTGATGAGTTGAACATTTTGGAGAACAATCCAGTTGACTTGGGCCGGATCGCATGGACGACGTGACCAAATCATCAGTAACTGAGTTCCCGGGGGCCCTCCGATGGAAGCGGAAGTGGCCCTGCAGCTTAAGTTGTTTAGGCTCAAGAAGTCTTTAGGCACAGAGCTCTCGGCTGTTTACCCTTTTAAAGAAGGTGGCGAGAGGTTAAGATTGTAACAAACAACCTGTCCGGGGATCCAAAATCTACCGGACAACCATAGAACCTGCAACGGTGAAAGGTCTCTCAGGCCACAGTGCAGTCCGGCGGAGAGAGGTGACTATTATGAGTGAATAAGTCTTTTTGGTGACGGGATAATCCGGTCAAAATTGTACTAACATTGTGGCATAAGAGACAGGAATCTTACAATGAACACGATCATATTGCAATACTGCACACTCGCCTTGGAAACAGCCACACATTTTGCAACTGTTTCAAGCGTCGTAGATCGGACAACAAATTGGCGTCCTGATTAACGTTCATAAAAGTTACCATGAGCTAACTGACCGTTAGAGAAACCAATCCAGTGTTAATTACCTAGTAAAAGCAACAAAACTACTTTCCTGATCCTCACAAAAACATTTGTATACAGCCTAAGTAGGAGAGTGACCTAAATCTAAGCGACTAATTGAATCAACATTTAACAATTCCCAACTACAATAAGTAACTACATCACTTAATGCATCAGGGGATGAAAATCGCACTTTTCTTTTTAAGCTGGCTAAAATTTTTCTGTGAAAACATAAGTATTAACCATAACAAGCACTTGGGGGGAAGATACTCAGATAGTTTGAAGGAATACTGTATATGATTGATTAGCTGCATTTACGGTGAACAAGTTCCGTGAAACAGCATACAACGGAATGCAGTTTGACCCGCTAGTTTGTACTGCGAGTTTGCAAGTGCATGACGATTCGTCTTGTTTCGGAAATTGTACAAGTCATAATGATCATCATCGAAGATAGCAATACATCAGTGGTTCGGGAGTATGCTTAACAGTCATACAGCCAAGAAGAAAAGAGCACGCCATAGTTAATGGGTAAGAACAACGGGGAAAGAGGGGATCTAACTAATAAAGGCAACGATGTATATGAATATACATTCAACATCAAGGTGCCTACACCTTGCAAACAAACAACCGAGTTATAAGTGAAAGTAAGGCGTCATCAGCAAGACAGCTTCCTTACGGCTTTCACTGCCCCGCATCATTAAGTGCACTCACTTCACAGACAACTCAGCCAAACAATGGCCTGATTAGCTATCAGTTCATCATGTCTCTGGTCACTGACATTGTGATTTGTGAGTGCTCCGACCCGAGAGACGAGCCCGACCAACCATAGCTAACTCCTTAGTGAACGACTGCATCGTTTGCTCTCTCTGCACCTCATGCCAGTAGGCCGCAGCATGGGCAATTTTCAGTGTGACAGGCTACTAGTTGGCATCTTTAGTAGGTGGCCTAAACATTCAAGTCTGTGCAAAGTTAACAACAAAAAGAGCACGCTTGGTATTGACTATCAAACACCCACTCTTCGGTGCTCATCCCTTGGTGTCACCCAGTGAAAGCGATCAAAAGCAAACATTGATGAGCAAATATATGAAGACAGTTCTCGTTTTCTACTCTGAACGGCCAGGCTACGCAGTTGTAAAGTAGTACAGCTCTCATAGTCTACTTAAATCCGCGACCCTCAAGTCTTGCAGAGATGCCTCTCTATCACCAAGGCTGTCCTAGACTGACGAACACTGCCTTAGCATTGGAAATACGAGCTCACACACCTACATCTCTGCCGCTGCTGATGCAACTTCCTAGATACACAAACCGATCAAAAAACCTCAAATTCATTAAACAACAGTGGGGAAACAGTGCTCTTGTTCAAAACGGTATTCCATCTAACTGCTCACAAGAATACTATTCTAATCGTTCCAACTGACAGATTTTAACAGTCAATAGACCTCAACACCGGCTGATAGATCAGACATCACTCAGAAATTTTCTTCTTGGTTTATGGGAGCTCCATGGTTGCGCTGACATTCATCGAATAGCATAGTCAATTGTAATCTATGCCCAAACAAAAGTTTATCATACACTGCGTAACAGCGAACTGTTCGCATAATCGTCATCATCATAGACAGCAATACATCAATGCTTCACATTGATGCCTAATTGCCACACAACCACGTTAACGAGAATAAAGCTGACTTGGTTCCACAGGGTCAAGTGTTTTCACATTTAACCTCCGGTGAATCCCAGCAACCCAACGCGTGTCAGAGATTCGAAATATCGTTAACTCGGCCAATCGACCATGTTTCACACGATTTTCCTTTTCGCTATTCCAGACTAAATAAAGACACATATCGCGTGTAGTTGCCTCAATCGACATTCTTATCAAGCTTATTGGTGGTTAACTCTTAAGCAGGCATGAAGTCGTGCGTATTAACTACTGTGAAGCTGGCGGGACTGCAGGCGTTAACAACGACAGTGAACCGTCAGACGAGCGCTATGCTTCAACAGCACAGACCTGACTCGCTGTTACAAGCGATCCAATGAGAATCCGACTGATAGTCATATCGGACTCAATGGGTAACCCGGCTGACACGCGCACTCTACGGTTCGCGAACCGTACTGGATGCGCACTACGTTAACACAGTGCCCTACGTCGTACATTCGAAATGTACTGTAAGTGAACTGATTAGTTCACTGAATTTTCGAGCGTCCCTCGAGTGTGCGCAAGCTCGGCAACCCTAACGAAATCTTTCCATCGAACTGTTCACAGAACTCGATACGGGGAAGCTGAACACAACCTGAACACTGGGTTGTCCTGAAATATAAAAGTACGGAAGTCAAACTGAGGGACTGGATCGGTGTGTTCGTAACGGACACAGGGGAGGTGCGTACATGCGTCAACTATGCGCTGCTGCGCATGTCTACGTGCACTCGATCTGCAGACGAACAATAGGGCGGGTATCGCGCCAACGCCACACCGTAGGTGCACTTACGTGCAAACAACTGTGTAACCGTAGCTCATGTCACGTGACCTGCGCCACCTGATCTATCGGCGAGGACAGACCATGAACATACCTGTTGGTCACCGGAGCGAGTGACAATGCGCATGTAACTGGTCGCGTCGGGCACACACAAACAAACACCGAGCGTATCGACATCACTAAGTGACAAAAAAAAAACTGTTCACATGTCAAATGAGCTTAACTAGTATCGAGTGTTAGAAAGCCAATCTTTATCGCCACAACCCTGCTGAGGGTCGAAGGTAGAAAGTTGATTTCGAGCGATCGCAGCGCACATTCAACGCACAAACTTCGTGCACAAATGTACATTTTCACCACAAAACATGGAAAAGTCCTGCTTTCTAGAACTTCGTTGTGCTTACTGATGTTTGCAGTGTTAAATATTTCACACGGTTCTCAATGAGAAAACAAAGTTTCGGGCTAGTAATTCATTGAAAAAAAGATGTTAGATTTATCCATTTCAATTCTTACCTCATACTACTACACACAGAACCAATCAATACTGATCTAAAGAAATCTAATGGGCGTATTGCTGGTGAGTAGTAGAGGATTTTTGTTTACATAAACCGAACAAGTGAGTGTACCTGTCGCAGACCAAGACTTATCAGTCAGCCCTTTTCGAGAAAAAGTACTATGCCCAAGTCTCGTTCTTGTTGCAGCTCGCCATTACTGCAAATCCTTGCAACGGCCAGGAATAGAACTTCGGCCGCGCGTTCACGTGGCAACTGTGAAGAATATTGCTCCACAGACCTTTCATTAAGTACGAATGGATTATCAGGTGCAAACGCTCAGTCACACTCACTTGTGAGTAATGACATAAGATAACTCAACGAATGTCCTCCGCTTGACGAATGACAGTTCCTTTTAGAGTTTTGTTTCTAGAGTACTATGGCGCGTTCGTTTGTCTTCAGTTTCCGTCGTAATGAAAATTTTCAAGTACAGGGTTATGGCATGGACATGTGAACAAACAATAAGTAACTGCATAGAAAACGACTTTTCAAAGATTTCATTGTGAAACCTCGTTCTCAGAAGATAAAGCAGTATACGGTGTAATATATGTACGTTATCAAGTAAGCTGTCCCGAAAATCATGAACAGCTGCTTTTAGCACATTTGTAGTGGAAAAGTGGGTATGCGCCAGACCCACGTCCATTAACACGTTAGAACGCCGTTCCTGAAGACCAATCAGAACATAGTCGCGAACAAGCATCGAATAAAAAGAACGCAGTAGGGTTTGGAAACAAACCGTATATTTCCAGCAATGTTTGGAAATATGATAAGTAGTTAGCTCTAGCCTAATCTGGGACCAACGGCAGCAACCAAGGATAGAATAGAAAATAGCGCGAGGCGGGCTCCAGACCCTCCGGCGCACTCAAACGCGCATCAAGCGAAACGTGTGTAGAACTTTCGAGTGCGTTAAACAACACTCGAAAAAGTACAGATGAAATTATCTTAAAGAATAAAGTAATAGGTGAGTCGTTAAGAAAGTGGCAGGCATCCGCTGCGTTCGAATCGTTGCACGACTGAGGAATGTGGCACCGAGTTCGTATCAGGCTTCCTATAGCAAGCGTACACAACAGAAAACCGGGAAAACACAGCTGCAGCCGGGATCCCTGGAGAAGCTACCGGGAGAAGGCTGCTGTGACTTCCTTCCAATTCACAACTTAGAGGACCGGAATACTGTGGTTTGTCATACTTCTCTCTGTTGGCCCGCTAGCATGAATGAGCCCGTCAATGTGAACACCACATCCTCCGGTTTTTATCCAGTAAGACATCGAGATGCACAGGAAGGGCCGGTCTCTTTGTAATGCCAACCTTGAAGGCCCCAACCAAATTCTGCGCAGGAGAATTATGATAGACGAGTCAGTCTAATTTGCGCCGCTGGCTTAAAGCGTTCATGAGTTAGTAGGACTATCATTGATGCAGATAACAAACCTAACCATAATTTATCAAAAGGTTTAACTTGCTGCGTTGAACGGTATGAGGAGTGCTTCATTTGGCCTTCCCCCTTCTGTAGCGTTGCCACTTTATCTCTACTGTCGGTTGAATTAGAACTGTGTTCACGAACTCAGGTCCACATTATCATTTCGGCTCTTGAACGTAATCATTCGGCTAATCCAAATGTTCTTGCAAAGAAATGTCTCAAAAAGTGTTGACGCCTTAATGAGGGTTTGTATTTTATCGTTCCAACTTGTGTGAACGTAACCCTAAGTTGAAGTCTGTCATTGGTAATTCTTCTACACAAGACGATAACCAAGTACTTTGGTGACTATCGTGGGAGTATTAGCTTGATAGAGGTAATTCCGAAGGTGTTGGCATCCTTGTATACTTCGTCAGTTTACTGTAACCTATTTGGAAGATATCAGAAAAATGGCAAACAGTTCCTCGAGCCGGCAAGAAGACATTGCGAGTTGCACGCCCTTCGTTTATTTTCCAACATGGTTCGGTAGTGAACGTGGATGTATGATTCGGATTTGCACTCCTCGTGAACTTCTTAGGCAATATCTTGCGCATTTGCGACCAACAGTTCTCTACAAAAATGCATAGGTTTTGTGGATCGTTCTTTACTTCTATAGTCACTTAAACGCAGGGGTAGGACTGCGCAAAACATGAGAGTATACTATCGTCACTCCATTTGCAAACATGCACTCAGGTCAGGGTATACAACGAATGACACGTTTGAACTGCTAGCTTTCGTCATTTTTGTTTGATTTTGCAGTAGGTGATTTGTGGGGGATTAGCTCTTGCACTCACCGAACGCTGGTGTAGAGTTCCTAGCCTTTTGAAGACCAACTGTTCTTAGTCGTGTCAGCAACGAAGTGCTACACTGCTTGGCAATTTTTAAGCGGTATGGATAACATTAGATGGTGTTTCACGCTTTGCCAATTAGTTCAGGAGACGCTTTACAGCCTTAATGTATAGTGCGTTTTCGTGAGACGGTTGCGATTACGTAGATTCACTGTTTAATAGGGAAGTTGTCGAAGTTGACCGGTTCGTATACTTAGCAGGCTGTATCGCCAGTGGTGGATGCATACGACGTGAACCGGAAGCCTAACTCTTACACTAGGACGGTGAGCGTTAATCTGGTTCGCCCCTGGGACCAGTGAGAAATATCTCTTATGCTTAAACGTTCCATATACTAGGCAACATTGTGAACAGCGTTACTTTGCCGTTGCGAGCCACAGCTGCTAAGAATGAGGTACGTTACTCGTCCGTAACCGATCTATCGCCAATGTCTGTGATCTATCGTGCATGTTAGGCGGCGTCAGTCGGAATGAAACGATAAAGTTTGACAGCAGACACTTGCAACCTCGTTAGTCTTCAAAGTGGAATAGACGTAGTTGGTTGGGTCGCGTACTAAGGATACTAATTAGTCATACGTCATGCCTAACACTCCTTCGTCCATGTCCCGTTCGACTTTCGTAGGGTGCTAGGTGGGTAAATGACAATTCGGTATGGAGTAATGAAGACTACTAATGGCAGGTAAGTCAATGTAGGGCGCGTTTCTCTCGAGCCCTCCGGATTCATAGCACATTAAGGGAGATGCCGGAGAACCGGGTTTGATGGCTTCAATGGTACTGTTGTTCGACTAAGTTACCAGCACAGTTAGTGGTGTGAGACAGCGAAAGTCTCACGGAGGCAGCTTTCTCGTGAACGCCGCCTCACCCTCACTGTCAACCAGGCTGTTTGGTTACAAGGTGTATACATCTGTATGTTGAACGTTTGGGTTTTAATGTTTTTGGCAATTACTACTGCTAAATCAAAAATTTCTTTTTTTTCCACGGCTGTATTATAGTTAAACGTCAGTGTTGACCGCTGACGTATTGTTTGTCATTATGATGACGATATAGTCATATCAGGTCTAACCTTGTTGCCAGGTATATAGCAGTGATTCAGGTCAGGTTGAATTGCATTTGTGAACACCTTCAGTGGTGGATCCGGTGTTCGCAGCTTGACAAAATAGCCGAAAGTCGGGAGAAAATTATCTCCTGTACAAACAATAACAATGTTTCGGGAGGAGGTTCATCGCATGCAAAGTCCGTATTGAAGCTCATGCAACAATTTAAATTTTAGCTTGCGCTCAAGAGTCATTTATTTTGATATATATATATATATATATATATATATATATATATATATATATATATATATACGGAAAAAAAGACTGATAACGTGCGTATTTATCCTTAATATTCGTATTATTGATTTTTCATTCACGTATAAAATAGACAAGCAAACTGCTCTATTTGAGATGGTTTGACGTTTCACAAAAAGCGATTGACGATCTGCAGAATTTGTATCATTTTTAAATTTCATGAGATGTTTTTGAGTTGATGCGTCTGTTTCCTGTGATATTTACGCCGAACATATGCTGAATAATCCATATATGTATTAACTACAGACGGTATACCGAAATTAGCTACTCAGTGGAGGAGAAAAGTCTTGGCAATAGTCCCATTAATGGTAATATGGTATGGGAACAGCCTTAGGCCAACGAATGAAACAATCTACACGAGTGAACAGGAAAGTCCTTTCATCGGACGGTGGCTGTGGACACTGATCATAGAGGATCAGGTTAGGCTGGGAAACATGCTATGATTTCATTTCATCAGGAGTCACATTCATTGCCTAAATACCGGTTGACCGTCTTGTCTTGTCTCTGAGAGCTACTGATCCGACAGAATGCATCGCGAGAAAAACAGTGAACTGTCATCAGTAGCAAGTTTTATAAAGTTTGTTGCAAATATAAACAGTCAGTCGATACGATTCAGTTGACTACGACCGAATTCGAAACATGGCTGGTCAGCCCACCTTTATGGAACAGAAAGGTATTAACTCGCAAATATGTTGTTGCACAGTTTTCCCATGCATTAAAGAACGACCGGTACAACCACATTGAAAACCACTAGGCTAACAGACTAGATGCTCATAACTGAATGTGCGGATGACGTGTTGTAGTTCAAAGGAAACATAGGGTGGTCAAAATCTTCACCCACCACGTTTTGCGCATGCTGACTGATGCAGCCCATCGAGTTATCAAAGTCTTGATTGTCTAATACTGTGTTTGACTGCAGGCGTGTCCATCCATTGGCTGTCACTACGTTTGGTGCGCATATCCTACGTGTGTTACGTTTGCGACTAGTGAGACAAAAGAATATGTTGACCTATCGCAATACTCCGGATGTGATAAGGACTGAATGTGATCAAAACCACAGGTCGTATTGAAACCGAGATATCGAAACAGTGCTGATTGCGAAAGGTTGAAGGATGGCGGTTTTAAAACGTTATTTCTCATCTTGCCGACAACGCGGGTGTTCGTTGCTGACCGCCCTGTTTGATTAACCTTAAGGTCATTCGGTTCCGGACCGTAGACTTTGAGAGAATCAGGGTTAAGACCAGCAGATTCGTCCATACTGTTGGTGTATTAACTACCGAGCAGCTTGGAGGTCAAAAGTGGTTGACTAATAACAGAGTAGAGTCCAAAAACAATCATGTCGACAGTTCGCTCGCCACCTCCTGTATGGCATGTCTGCATACAGACAGAATGGCGTTTCTCTTAATTAATTCAGTTTACCCAAGGGCACTGCTAGAACCCTTAGTTCAGAATCTTTCTCGTCATTTCCCCGCAAACTGCACGCAGAAACGTCTGGTCAGATCCTTGTCGTGAATGTAATTGTCACCTTTTCACCTTGCAACGGGCATTGAGGCCTCAAACCAACAAGAACAATGGTATTTTTAGACCGAAAAGCTGCCTTCGATTTCGTTGTCCGTAACGTCTGCTGGAGCTGTTTCCTTCATAGAGGAGCCGCAGAGAAATATAATGAATACGTTCAGGCGAATGTGCTCAATTCGTAAACAGGATGAGAGCACATGAACAACTACAACGGGTGTTCAGTAGTTCCGGTGATGTTCGTTTGCGGTTCCCGATGTCTACTGTCCCGATCAAATTCGACATCACTGACATTAAGGGAACAGTGTTTGGGAAATCTTGCGATTCTGAAGTGGAGTTTCATCCAAAAGGAAAGTTGGCCAACAGGGAGCGTGGAGGCAGAGCTGTTTCATTTGGGCCCCCTAACGAAAATATGTGGCTCATGTTGAATAAGATGAACAACCAGGTTGGCTTGTATGTCTGTTTGTCGTAGAAGGAAAGAGAACATGATACCTGTATGTGATGCATTTTGATCGGTAGTTCTGAAACATGGGGTCTTTGACACCCACTGGCTAGCTGTAGTTAGACATCACGGAAGATAGACAAGATCATGAATGTTCCGCCGATTGGAGCAAATGGGTGTTCTCTGCGTGGCTAGAAACCATGGTATCACTCAAGGCGCTGGTTGGAAACACTGTTCGACCCAACAAGGTATCACAGTATACGGTACACTCGAACAAACTCAGTTCCTAATTTCTTAATCAATGGTTTATTATCACTCACTGTTTCCTGTTCTTTCGACAGGATTTTTCTTACACGGGAGCGTTCACTATCGCCATACCAAAGGGTAGTTCGAGTCACAAAATCATCCAGTCAGGCCCACCGACGTTCATGGGAAAAGAAATTGGTGATCAGATACCAGGTCGAACAGGTGTAGTGGAATCTGTTGTGTTGAAAGCGTTTAGATGGTTAATCAAGACAACCTGGTTATGATTACGCCAACAATTCACTATATCGTCACAGATTCGAGCTTCTAAAACCTCGAACCTCTCGTAAAGGTCCTGGCAGGTTTACGTCCAGATGAAAATACGATTTAGCATGGCACAAGACATCAAACGTACTACAGTGAAAGAGTCGAGAAATTGACATAAGTCAACTTATGTCAGATACCCTTAAGTATGACTAACAACTACGCCGTGTTTTATAGCCTGCCCAAGTCAAATAGCCGTAAACTCTTGGGAAAAATTGGCTTTTGTTGTCTGTCACTAAACGTATTATATATATATATATATATATATATATATATATATATATATACGTCAAGTCTACGCTACAGCAACAAATAGAAAAAAGTGAAAACAAAAGTAGTTGAGAAGAGAGAAACAGTGCAATTAGTCGCGACAACAAAAAATTTGGCTTCAAATCCACGATACCTCTGTCACGCATGAGCAGTGTTCATTGGGTACAAGTCACCAAGCTTATAACACTCTAAGGCACCAAGTTTTGAACGTCGAATCTACCATCACTTGAACAGAAGTGACCTCACGGCTGCAGGCTGCAGTTCTACCTGGAGCGTGAAAAAGTCTTACGATGACGTAAGAGATGAGCTGGCATTCGTTAAACATACCGGAGTCGGTCAAGTGTGTGAAGCTAGCCTAGCTCAGTTAGAAGAACGTGCTGTTGTCTAGATGACACTACAACCACACGCGTGGTGCACAAATGAACACAACTGGATCCGGTGTAACAGATTAGGAGAAATAGATAAGATTCCGAAGAAAATCAAGTAACTTGCAAAGTACATGATGATAAGACAACAATGTCAGTCAGCACGATATGCTAACCCTAAACAGAATGGCAAACATGAACAGGAGGCCGTTTGTCAAACAAACAGATCCACCGAATGAATACATTAGCAAGAGGGAATCCTGTATCCGCGTTTCGGGGTTATATACACACCAAAACTGTCAGAGTCAAGAAAAGACCACAAGGAAGCAGTGAGCGCATCGTGTCAAGTAATCAACTGATAAGTTGAACTAATTAACCATAAACATGAGTCGAGCTGACGAAAACAATTAAAAGTGTACGAGGTGAATTTTTTGGGGTCATTATCAAACCGAAAATCCACCACGGTCATTTTCCTCCTTGTTCGAGATCATCAGAGCAGGAATTGAAGCCGACAACCTTCGCATAAACAGGCCGAATCTCTTACTAATTGATTGAGAGTATAAACATTTAAATGTTTCAAAATGCTCACTATCAAACAGACATTGCACGGCCTGTTAATTTCTCGTTTGGACGAGCAGAAGATAGACATTCTACGCTACACTCAGTCACCCAACCAACCCGGCGTAGTTTGTAGCTCGACTGGTATAGTGCTTGTTGCACTTGGGAATCCCGCTTTTGTCGCTGGTTCGAAACCAGCCGAAGTGTACATACTATATGCCATACTATTTACTAACAATATAATTAACTTGTGTTCCCTTTACGGCAAGGAATAACTGTTTTCTCTGAAAGTTTTTGTCAATAGGTTAGAGTGTGCAAGAAAACTAACATTATACGTGAGGACGGAAAGAAGAATACGCGCCAGTATCACGGAACCATTACTTAAGTTTAGTGAAAGTATTATTTATGATAGAACCTGAGATGATCAACTTTACGTGTTAGAATGGTTGGTGAAGAATACTGTCATGACAGAATAATCTCCGATTCAGCATAATTACTGATGAAAAACAATATATCCAAACACTGTATATTCTTTAAATAAAGTTGACATTTTATGTGATCGATTCAGGCGAAATCGCGACGCTTGTTTTCCTTGCCTCTTACGTGTGATTCATTAATGGAGTAGAACAATGAAAGCTGCACAGAGACCATCCTGTCTCGCTTCTTTTGGCATTTTCGTTGTTCCAGTCCAAGTTGTAAACAATCTGTTGCTGATTGCTTGGAGTTAAATATCTACGTTCCAGAAAGTAAATCCCATTCCTTCGGCTCCATCCACCTTCAAAACCATGCGCTGCTCTTCTTGTCATGAATATACGGTAGCTAAACACCAACGGTGGACTACTATCAATAACAATATTTATGACATTTATTAAGTCGCCGTGGTCCACTGACGGACCATCTGACCAACGTTGAGAGCCACTGCACAAAATCGTATGTCCAACAGACACTGTGACGTGGCAACCAACACATGTATACTAGAGAAAGGTTTACTCACACTTGTTGGGAGAGTTTGCCAGTACAGTCCCCGGAAGAACTTCCAGGAAAAGTGTCAGGAAAAGCTTGATTACTGTGGGGATAATAAATTTGTATCGTTCGCGCAAACCGGACGGACTCGATCAGGTCTATTAAGTCATCGGAGATGAAATCCGTGGAGAAAACTAACAGTGAGGACTCAATGTATTTGACTCGTTTCAAAGATTCGATAAGTAATCGTAGGTTTTCCAGTCGAGAATGAATCTATAAATTGGGAGCGATGGAAAACAATCGTGAATAGACCTTAAACATGTGAAAATGCTCAAGTGAATACAACAAGGTATAGAACACTTTAGGTTATCAGCAGTAACGTTCTAAATTGCATAACGAAAGTAAAGAGTTTTAACACAGGCCATCATTTTAAATAATCAGAACAGGTTCCGTCAATATATGAATAATGTTGACGAAATAAACCTGTTGGCTCATTTACTTCAAAGCTGACGAGTTCAATAAACAAGCAATAGTGAAGGAGGTCATTCGCTTGAACTTTAATGAGTGAAAAACCCATTATTAGGATGACAGAACAGTTCAGTGGAGATACTAGTCTTGTCGTACTGACAGGAGAGTGAGGCACTATGCCCGGACGCATTGTAAAAAAGCGGACTAACGAAATGACAAATGTCTGAGTAAAATAAACAGTGAGAAGAATCCGGCAGAACGTTGTATGTTAAGTTATCCGAAACATCCAGATGATTTGATGAACACTGAGTATGTCACAGCTCGGTTGTTTGTTTGCAAGGTGTAGGCGCCTTGATGTTGTATGTTGAATATAGACGTAGCTATTTTTAGTAGTTAGGTCCACTTCCCCTCCTCCTCTGTTTTCTTCTTTCTTCCTATATAAGTTTTTTTTCTTTGTTCTTCGTGGTTGTGTGGCAGTCAAGCATCAGTGTGAACCACTGATGTATTGCTGTCTATGATGATGATGATGATGATGATGTGGGTGACTGCAGAAGGAAAGAGTATAGACCTCAATGATAAACTCCCAATCTCGTACACTCCAAAGGAACGGGCAAACAGTAAAACCAACACGAAAAAGTACAAACGTAAGCATACCATAAAACGGACTTTTGAGTTGACGGAGACCGTAACTGCCTTACATAAAACACCAAGAGTTTAACCTAAATAAATACATTTTTAAACCATGAATAGGAAAGGTGACTACATGCTTCATGCAACCACAAGGGGGTCCAGTCACCAGAAACCACTTGAATCGTTGCTGTCTTCCATATGAGGGTTAGGAAAGATGTCCTCAGAAAAGGAGAACTTCCACCGCCCAACAGTTGACCGTGACCACTGATGTAATAGCATATACGATGGAAAACATTTCGGTATCAATTCAATAAATCACGTGCATGTAACAGTAACCAAAATCAGGCAGCCACATCTTATTCATTGCACCGGGAGATAGGCAAGTCATTAACTGATGAGTCAGTCAGATTTGTGAGTCAATGGATCCCGGTAAGCTCCGCGAGAAAGCGTATATCTGGTTGTCTCACAGGGGTGGTATTTGAGCCAGAGGCTCGGAGTGGAGTTCCACAATTTGAACTGCTTTCACGCATTAAACGCCAAAAAGTATTAGAGCCATCGACGAGCCGAGAGATCAGTTCACTCATTTTTACTTTCTTCTCCCTCCATTCTAAATACTTTTCTCTTCCAACCAAAATAACTAGCCAATATTGAGGCTTTTATTGTCCTCACGCCGACCAGTAGGTTAGTAGGTTGATACGACCGGCGTTATTTCGAGTCTGAAACTGGCTGTGTGCTATGTTTTCGAAGCGCGCCTTTAGGATTCAAGTTTTATTATCTATTTCAATTCGTCCTTGGGTAATATTATTCTTCAGCGGTTCTTTTTCAGGGTCCCTGTTGACAATGAAGTCGAATCTTGCGACCAAGCTAGAATAGGGGTTGTACTAACCTCTAAGACGGAACAGGCCTGCTCCACTGAATCTCAGTGAATGATCGCCTGTTTGACGGCTGACTGAGCATTTCGATCACGGTCAGTCGACACACACCATAAAGACGTTGTTTGTCACATTAACATTCTTTAACAGAGGCTCTCAAGAACGCCTTGTGCAAAATTTTCATTGATATTCTGAAGCAAACCAAATACTCAGACACTACTGTACTTGCTGGTGATATGAATGCACAACGTTGTCCTCTTACACCAAGGGAGAAAAAGCTACGTTAGATCCCTGGCGTCTGGGTGCGACGCAATAACAACAGCGATCGACAGTTACAATAACACACATCTTACACACTTCATATATCGAGTTGCGTCTTTGAACACAACAGGTAACAATGTCCTCCAGTGCAAATCAACCACGGTCGCAGGTTGCTCACATCGCCGTAAGCCATCGGTGGCGCCAACCCATTAAAGAATGTCGTTCACTTCGAAATAACCAACTTGATATAAATCATGCTATATTTCGTGACCACTTTGTTCTATCGTTTGATCCGAGACCAATTGTTCATAAACAAAAAGTGCATGACTAAAAATCAGGCGACGAAAGTATCCGAAGCAAAAATCGTAGGGTGGACGGCTAGATGGTCTGCACCTTAACAATGGAGTGAGTGAAACGAGCACTTTACACAAATCCCAACAAATATGCAAGACTCCTACGAAGAAGTCCGTTCCAAAGGAATATTGCACACAAGAAGGGAGTGAATCTCTGCCGATTCGGCGGAACTTGTGAACAAATGTCGACTGATCCCTTTGATGTGAACAGAGCAAAGACCGTCGCGAACCGAAACATAGATTGTGGAGAGTGTGTGAGGATTATGAGGTCTACTTGTTCAACAGTGAAGAAAATGGAAAAGTCGGATGATGTTATTCCTGATTCATGGTTACATTGCCCGCTAACAAGGTGTTCGTGAGACTATATATGAAAAAGATGTCTCATGTGGAGACTTGTTACATAAATAGAACGCTTTGAGA
>LOND01001110.1:65844-78264 GCA_014220965.1 Paragonimus kellicotti
GTATCATACAACTGCCACGTTGATTGGCAGATTTACTATATCCTATACAACGGAAAGTATGTCCACATAGTCTGCGTGACATTTTCGAGTTTGTGGACTCTGTTAGTGTTAGACATCTACACATGGCTCTCTTGACGTCACATCGCTATTCACAAATGTTCCGTTGGTGGGGACAATTAACTTTTGTGTGATCAGATAGAACCACCGGAAAGTATGTTCGGATTGCAAAAATCAGACCTAAAAGAACTACGTTTGCGGTGCACCCTCATTGTTCAGTTTATGTTCAACGGTGAGCTGTATAGACAATATTGACTCCAAGTTAGCTTTCTGTACACCACTTTTGCGTTCCCTATCAATAAACAAAATACCATTCAAAATTTCAATGATTTTCGTGACTTCAAGTTTAAGAGAAGTCACAGTCGTGGTGTCATCGACTGGAGATAACGGGACAATTGCTGACGGCCTTTAACAAGAACGAAACTAGAGTATAGTGTTTCTTCCAAAAAGAGCTAGCTGAAAAATCAGTAAGAATGCGAACGTTGTGACCACTGGGTAAGAGGCGTTCAAACTATACCAACTAACAAATCCTCTACTATCTATCAATATTAAAACATGTACTTTGGATGTACGGCTGAGAATGTCAGTTCCTCGTTTCCCAAATCAACCGACACTTTCGGATGCGGAATAGGACTGACATGAAGTACGAGGTGCACATTTGACTTTCGGAAATCAAGATGGATATTAACAGGCTACAAATCTCACACTGAGACTACATGAGAAATGCAATCTGTGAACGAGGACGTGCGGAGACAGGAGCGGACTAAGTTGAACACAACGAATTCCTTCGTTGTTTGGATGAATACTTTAAAAACTAAAGATAATTAATGAACCCAAGGAGTAAAAAAGGTTTTGCATTTCTCTTTCGTACATCTCGGTTGGATGAAGCAGATAACTTGATGGCAAATACTTCATACAATACACAAGAGCACTATGAACTAAGTCCCGTTTTATCTTTGTTACTTAATGGCAATTTATTAGTTGTTAGGTTGTTAAACAATATCATCAACCACGCTTGTGGTATCAATGATGATGCATGCGGGCCAGAACAGACATCAACAATCACTAAAATGGACGGTGATAAAGTGTTCGACAATGTTTTGAGCTTAGCCAATCCCGGTGCAGAAACCACTTGGTCCTTTCAGTGCTGATAAGTTTAATATCACAATAGGTCATCTTAACTCAGTCAGTTTCAGTTCGAGTAATTTGATGTTAAACGGTTCTCAAGATATTTAACACATCAAGTAACAAAATGTTCAGATGTGTGTCTAACTCACATATGACATACCGTATTGGAGCCATCTTGATAAACCAGGCTTCTAGAGTAGGATGATTCCCTAAAAATGTATTGCGTTTTGGTATTGGTTAACTTCGACCAGAATGACTATCCACAGCCTCCCATTGCTTCGTTGCACTTTGGTTAGTTCAGTAAACCACAGCCATTTACGCAATCGTGGGTCATTTACAGCTTTTAGATCCACCGTGTGAGAAGCCGATCATAGCGGAATAAGCTGAACTAGACGCATCTGAAGCCTAGATATCACAAAGAGGACCGATAAGAAGCCCTATTCATTGAGTGTGCACACTACTATAAACAGTGGGTTTGATAATATAACAGGCAGTTTCGTTGTGTAGTATACTACTCACAAGCGACATTCGGGAACAAAGGCAAGCCCCAACGCCAGGAAGACGACGGACCAGAAGTGACTATTGGAATAGTGTACGCGCTATGGAAGAAATGCCAACAGGGGGAATGACAACGTAGTGCCGTGCAAATGAGTGTACACGTTTGTGGTCCCATGTTTAACATGACCTGTACGGGAGTTCGTGCAATAAACGAATTTGCTGGTCAAGCGTCTTTGCGGTCACAACTGGTGCCGTGACGAACGTGAGGATGAAGATACCCTGGCCGCAGCCGTTCGAAGATGGAGACGTCCGGACGTTCCTGGAGGACTTCGAGGACGTGGCCGAAGTGGTCGGAGTCAAGACCGACCGTGGAAAGCTGGCTGCTCTGCGGCGGTTCAAGGCGGCCAGGCTTGGACAAGGAGCGGATCCATCCGTGTTCGTTGCCACTCTGCAAGGTTTGCTGGACAGGGCTCTGCCAGGATTGGATCAAGAACCACGACGGCAGTTGTTAACGGAGCAGTTTATTGAAGGTCTCCCGATGGCGGTTCGCGACCAAGTCCGTATTGCCCATGTCGCCCGGCGAGGAGGAAACTGGTAGCAAACTGCCATGAAATGGCACACACCGGATGCACAAGGACATACAATCTGCTGCAACAAAGAGCATATTGGCCGAAGATGAAAGAGGATGTGACAGCTTACGTGCTTGCATGCCAGCAGTGTCAGTTACTGAAAGGCGACAATCGGGGAGCCCAACAGCCTTACAGCAATACAATAACCGAATGGTGATACTCTGGTCGATGAGACCTTATGGCCATTTCACTGAGTGCCGCAGTACAGCCACAGTTCTGGTCATTCACAGAACACTTTACGCGTTGATGAACGACTAGCGTTCCGCGATCAAAACATCTACAGTGGGAGACATATGTGATGGAGCACATACGTAGCGAACCACGTGTTACCAAAGGCCGACGATGAAGGGATAGGTACATGCTTCGAAAGATGGGAAGTTTTTACCCGACAAGCTGTCCTAAAAGCTGCAAAAACTGGATCAGACGCATCGAACGACACCAAATGGCTAACTGAATGTAACAGGAACGCAAAGAATGGTTATTAGCCAAGGAGGCGACAGGAGATCGGATTGTCAGACTGTATTCGCCCATGGGCTCGTCAGGCGACGCGCGAAGAAATCGTCATTTCCATATGAGTACGGTGAACCCCTCACTTCCGGTGGATCAGGACATTGGAATATGGCCAGAGTACAGTGATTCCACCAAAGAGTTGGTTGCCGAAAGAAGAAGAGCCAAACGAAATCTGAAAGCATCGCAGCACACCAAAGGAGCAATCCACAACGCACGGCTGGTGCAAAACTAGAATTTCAACACTGGAAAGGGTGAAGATATCGAGATATCGAACCGGGTGCCGCGGTTCCAGATTCAAAAAATTTATTTGCGAAATGGAAAGGTCCGTATTTGGTAATTTCCAGACGGGACCCAGTATACACGATCAAGAGGGACGGCGAGACGAAACGAGTGCATGCCAGTGAGTTAGCAAAGTGGCACGAAATGCCGGCGCAGCGAACCAAAGAGAGTACAATAATCCAGGCCAGGCAACATCTGCGTCGGTCGGAAGAGGATTCGTCAACAGATGCACAGGAGCCAAGGAACCTCAGAGGGGGGAGTGTTGTATAACAGGCAGTTTCGTTGTGAGTAGTATACTACTCACAAGCGACATTCGGGAACAAAGGGCAAGCCCCAACGCCAGGAAGACGACGGACCAGAAGTGACTATTGGAATAGTGTACGCGCTATGGAAGAAATGCCAACAGGGGAATGACAACGTAGTGCCGTGCAAATGAGTGTACACGTTTGTGGTCCCATGTTTAACATGACCTGTACGGGAGTTCGTGCAATAAACGAATTTGCTGGTCAAGCGTCTTTGCGGTCACAACAGCTGTGCCGTGACGAACGTGAGGATGAAGATACCCGGCCGCAGCCGTTCGAAGATGGAGACGTCCGGAGGTTCCTGGAGGACTTCGAGGACCTGGCCGAAGTGGTCGGAGTCAAGACCGATCGTGGAAGCTGGCTGCTCTGCGGCGGTTCAAGGCGGCCAGGCTTGGACAAGGAGCGGATCCATCCGTGTTCGCTGCCACTCTGCAAGGTTTGCTGGACAGGGCTCTGCCAGGATTGGATCAAGAACCACGACGGCAGTTGTTAACGGAGCAGTTTATTGAAGGTCTCCCGATGGCGGTTCGCGACCAAGTCCGTATTGCCCATGTCGCCCGGCGGAGGAAACTGGTAGCAAACTGCCATGAAATGGCACACACCGGATGCACAAGGACATACAATCTGCTGCAACAAAGAGCATATTGGCCGAAGATGAAAGAGGATGTGACAGCTTACGTGCTTGCATGCCAGCAGTGTCAGTTACTGAAAGGCGACAATCGGGGAGCCCAACAGCCCTTACAGCCAATACCAATAACCGAAATTGGTGAACTCTGGTCGATGGATCTTATGGGCCCATTTCCACTGAGTGCCCGCGGTAACCAGTACGTTCTGGTCATGACAGAACACTTTACCCGTTGGATCGAAGCGACTGGCGTTCCCGGATCAAAAAGCATCTACGGTGGGAGACATGGTGATGAAGCACATCGTAGCGAACCACGGTGTACCAAAGGCGATCTTGACGGATCAGGGACCATGCTTCGAAAGCGAGGAGTTTCGAACACGCATGCAACAACTGGGAATCAAGCGCATCCGAACGACACCAAATGGCTAACTGAATGTAACAACGGAACGGTCAAAGATGTTATTAGCAAGAGGGCGACTGGGAGTCGCATTGTCACTGTTTATTTGCCCACTGGGCGTCTGTCCAGACGAGCGCGAAGAAATCGTCATTTCAATTGATGTACGGGAGAACCCCTCCACTTCCGGTGGATCAGGACATTGGAATGGCCTAGAGTCATGTTCACCAAGAGTTGGTTGGCCGAAGAGAGAAGAGCCAACGAATCTGAAAGCATCGCAGGCACAAGCAAAGGAGCGATCCTCAACGCAACGGCTGGGCAAAACTAGAATGTTCAACCTCGGAGAAAGGGTGAAGTATCGAGATCATTCGAACCGGTGCGGCGTCAGGATCAAGAAAACTTCTGCCTAAATGGAAAGGTCCGTATTTGGTAATTTCCAGACGGGGCCCAGTATACACGATCAAGAGGGACGGCGAGACGAAACGAGTGCATGCCAGTGAGTTAGCAAAGTGGCACGAAATGCCGGCGCAGCGAACCAGAAGAAGATCAATAATCCGGCAGGCAACATCGCGTCGGTCGGAGAGGATTCGTCAACAAATGCACAGGAGCCAAGGACCTCAGAGGGGGGAGAGTGTGATATACATGCGATTCGTTGTGGTAGATATAAACATCGCACAAGCGAACATCGGGCACACAAGGGCAAAGCCCCAACGCCAGGAAGACCAACGGACCAGAAGGGACTATGGAATAGTGAGCGCTATTGGAAAAATGCAACAAGGGGAATGAAAACGTAATGCGATGCACAATGAGTATTAGTTTGCACGTTAGTGGTCCCAGTTTAACAAGAACTTGAGCGGGAGGTCCGGCAATAAACGAATTTGCTGGTCAAGCTCTTTGCGTCACAATACAAAAGAGATAAGTAGACAACCAAACAAACCTCGAAATTCTGCAGGCGTTTTGGTTTAAATCATAGTGGGCAATACATGCCACAAACGGATAACACTCGAGTTCTTTATTAAGGTGTGCGACACTTCACTGAAACATTACATACTGAAACGCTGTGAACCTAACAACAGGAGAACGGGTGGCATACATCATTTGCACCTTGAAATTAAGACACACGAACAAACAATGACTACACGGTGATTTCTACAAAAAGACAGGAGGTATATAACACAAATCTGACCAGGGATGTCAAAGCCTACAATGAGAAAAGAGCAACAAGGTCAGCAAATCAATCGATAAATGATCAGTACAACGGACCGCTTGGCCGGCTTGTAAATGGAATGCTGTCCAATTTTATAAAGATGCGACAAAGTAGCTTAGTCCATCAACACCAGAAACGGGGTATTTGGTGTTGACTACTCCCGACCTTCAAATAACTATAAAAGGTTTCGTTTTAAGGTTCTGGATTCAGCTTTCCTCGACTTTTCCTGATGCAGTTGAAACATGGTGGAGTGAACAAGCCTATTTTCGATCGTTCATCACCAGGACAAATATATACTGTTTATATGAGATACTGTTGTCCCAGCTAAACGCACACAACTAATGAGAAATTCAAATGACGTCAACCACATCATAGATATAAATGAATAGGAAGCACTGAAACGGTTACGTCGTAATCGACATCAACACTTTCAGCTGTGAGTCGCACCCGTAGGTATAATGGCGCGGGCTGCCGTCGGCCCTGACGGTATTTAACGAGGTAGCAAACGCAGAACAAAAACAGAACAAAAAAGAAACAACTGAGCTTCGGAATAGCAAAAGAAGTCAACAACCTTGAGGATACAGGCTCACCGCTGACTGCGACTCACTGCTATGTCCAATACTGTTTTCGATCAGCGGCGGCACCTATTAACCTTGTTCAGCTGATCGATTAAGGCTTTCATGGCCCGCGATCACGTCATTGCTTGATCACCTGGTGACTTCTTCTAGCTATCAGCCGCTATACTGAACGATGGTGCACTAGACGTTCCGTCAGCATACGGAGTATATGATTCAGCCAGCAAAGACTTTGCAGTTTCATTACCTCGATCAGCGATCTCGGACTTTTTTACGGAAGAGGCGCTGACGCCACAATTATGACGCGAATCGAACCGTGGCAGTTGAATCTATCCACATGTGAGTAGTGTGCCGTGACAGTCACAAAGTCTGGAGTAACGTGTACAAGAAACCATCCGATTTTAGCGAAAATACTACATAAAGCGGGAAACATTCCCACTCCTTAAAGAACGAATGCAGTTAGAAATTGTTGCCTCAATGTTCTCACAAAAAGAGTTCAACAGATGTCAAACAACTATTGCTAGAACGCTCCCCATGTTTCCCATTTGATAGTGTAAAATGGATGAAAATGACTGACATTTTAAAAGGGTTAATTCATTTTGCAGAATGGGATCAAGCGCTCAATACGACACACTGTCAGATACCACGTAAGAAGAGCAACATGATGGCCAAAACTGCGTCAAAATCGAAGACAATGTACATACATGTGATCACTTACACTGTTGGACAGAATGTCATTCATCGAAAGCAAGACATCCAACGTCACGTGTAAGCTACGTTGCGAACAATGATCTTCCTGAACACACCTCCTTACTTGGGCGTACAAAAGTATACGTTGGGTTAACTCGTAAGTACACAGGGGGAAGCAATAACTCATTATTCAGCTCGATTGTGTTTTCGCTGTATAAGAGATTATCTACTACTAGGGTGACGACATGGACCCCAGAGCAAACAGACAACGCAATTATTAGTGAACAGTATGGCAACTTTGTTAATTTGAAAGCAAGCCATTTGGGAAAATTCCGCGTTATGGCTGGGTTTGAATTAGCGACAAGGACCGTATGCTTCCATGAGGCATGTGCTATACCCATTCAGCTACGAAGGTCTGCAGGGAGCCCGGAAGCTCAACATTAGAACTCGAGCATCCAACCACGTTACTGTTTATTCGGTGTTCACGAAATCATCCAAGAGGCAGGCTGCTGTGATGACATTATCTCGGACAGCTAACGTTGTTGTACGCCAACACAGCTATTGAGCACTGTAATTTTTTTCCCTAGCGAGGAGTGTGGTGGAACTGTTAAAAATGACGCAAAACATTTACAAAAACTCCGGGCTTCGGCAGGATTTGAATCAAGGACAGGACAAGTGTTATGTTGATAATGGAAACGTTCAGCGAGTAGAGAACTAGGGTTTATCAATTCAATATAGCCCGGTGTTCAATCAACACGGGTTAAGCATAGGGGGATTGCTCTCACGGTCAAAACCCACTATCAACCCGCACTTATCAGATATGAGAACTGGTGCCGTTAGGACTTGCTGTGTTTCGCCTACGTTCCTCAATTTGGTTGTATCCATTTCGTTACAGTCTGAATCGTGGTTATTTTCACTGAAAGACAGAGGTGCCTTGAGTCTAAATCTGCAAATACGTTACTGCTGCAAAAAAGCGCATCTCTGCGAGAACGTCCCGAAAGAATTAGTGAGCTGATGGTACATTTCTATCTTAAATTGCACGTGCTCTTGGACAATACAAATGGACAGGGATGGCCTGCATTGCCCAGATAGCATTGACCGGTCAAGTATAAAACACGGTC
Source organism: Paragonimus kellicotti (assembly GCA_014220965.1). Classification (NCBI taxonomy): domain Eukaryota; kingdom Metazoa; phylum Platyhelminthes; class Trematoda; order Plagiorchiida; family Troglotrematidae; genus Paragonimus; species Paragonimus kellicotti. The sequence goes on from LOND01001110.1 coordinate 73,860, forward strand.
CTCAACCTCGACTCGTTGCACTTGCATGTGCATGTATTCGCTTAAATGTATGCATTGTTAAGGTATTGGTCTTTGTTGGACAGCATGCAGAACTCGATGAAGTTGTGTCCACTCGGATGAATCAACGAAGGTCACATACTCGGTCGAGTAAGTAATGGTAACTACGTAAATGACAAGTGTTCATCAAAGGTCATCTAAGCAACGATTATTCAGGAGACAAAAACGGAAGCAAATTCATTTATTCACTGTGGGGAAAGCGGATACTCTGTAGACAATAGCGCAGGAAATATGAGCAAGGGCAATGTACATGTCTGTCCAATGCGGGTTGATAGCGGGTATTCTCTGTAGGAGTTGCCCAACTTGTCTATCAGCGTAAAGAAGTACGCGTATCTTCTAGCACTCTTGTCGATAGTAATGTGGTCACAGCCAGAAAAAGCTACGTTGTGTTGGACATTTAATCTTACCTGAAAAAAGGGATTAGCTTAATGTGTTTGTTTTACAGATCAGGATTAATTTGTAGCGCATGTTTGGATCAGAAAATGTCTAAGTAAGACATGTTCAACCATCCTACGAAGATATCAAGAGCATCCTAAGGATAATTCAATCTCATGGAACCAACGTTTGTGGACGTGACACATTCTGATTACTTTCGTCCTTTATGGGACATACACCTTCCAGCGCGTCTAGCGCACCGATACCAGGATTGTATACAAGTACCGTAAATGACAGTACACCATTCAAACAATTCATAAAAAAAAGTCCTATTCGGAGAAAGGTCATATTAACTAGAGGTAGCAACAGCTAATCCGTACCTGTATGACGAAAGCCGAATCAGGAGCGGTTGAGAGATTTGGGTCGCTTGGTGAAGGCAATCTTCCAAATTGGTCTTCGTTCCGAACCAACTGCGCCAAGTTTATTCGACGAATGAATTGGCGAAATTTCGCGTCAGATACCTTGTTTAGTGACACATTGACTGAAGCAACACGTGTATTGTTCTGTTCGGTCTACAATACCGTCGAAAAACGAAGTGCGAGAGATATTCAAACTTGATAAGAAAGCAAACAACCGTTAACTGAGCTTAAGAAAACACCACTCTGAACATAGAACAGCCAAAGACCAGTTGTTAGTAAACAAGTTATCCGTGTTTCTATTTGTATAACTTCGTGGACAACGGCAACAGAACGAACTGACTGTTTAATGATGCCAACTCTCAAAAAAGCATAGTGCGAACGAACTGGCGAACTGTTTAAAATCAATGGGTAAATGATCGGGACGAGATTCGAATAGCCAAAATCCGTGTTACTATCCAGGAGTTTTCTCATTAGGCAACCGGTAGATCATTGTCACATAATGGGGAAAACACTCGGTATGGATGGATGCAGCCCACCACAGACCATTCGTTTACAATCACCACTACCAAAAGGGCTTGAAATATGCACGAAAGGTCAAACAATGTCCAATATCTTTGTCCTCACTCGCACCACTCAAAAACATGCGAAAACTTCCGGAAGGAAACGAATGGCATGTGATTACGGAAGGAACACATGGCGGAGATGTTTACCATGAGCAGGCCTACTGCGCAGCCACAATATAATGGTAACTTCGGTTAACATTGATCACATGACTCAATATTCATGTGCCCAAGCTAACAGCGAGTCACGGTAACGTTCGCATAACACCTACATGCTGCACAGATTATGAAGGAAGAACTGAATCATGCAAATGAGTGGCTTCAACCATCCGCGCACCGGGCCAAGCCCAAACTCAATTCGTTTAGCGAGACACTGGATTATGGAGATTCAGACCACACAGGCAGTTAAGGCATTGAAATCACAAAGAAAGACCGTGAAAACGTGCACCAAACCGGTTGAAAAGCACAGGAATCATACGCGAGCCGTCAGAATGGAAACACTGAAAATGTTGCCCCAACATTGCCTGTCGTTTAGTAGAGAAAAGCCATCGTTTACCAGTCTGCATTAGTCTTTCAACGATCGGCTGAACTTTGTTAACAATATGAAATAAGGTATTAGAGATCGCTGACACTTTCCAAGTCGGCGAGATTGAATCCGCCCGCTTTCGTACCAACGCTGCATAAGCTACAAACGTTCTCAGCTGTGACAACGTCCAAAAAAAGCGTACAATGCCTACGAGAGTCACTATTTAGAAATCAGCGACATCCATATACCAACAACTTTCCAAAATATATAGAGGTTAGTTATGATCAATGATCATTTGTCTGGACATGGATATTGTCACGTGGGCAATAACAAACACGTCGAACGAGTGTTCCGAACAAACATTCACAACCACAAGCGAGTGTCGACGACCCACAAATTAGGATACTATAAGACAAAACAACAGAGAACACAAAAGCAGCCGCTTACCTAAAACGCACACAATCGACACAACATCCGACCTGGCATGAACAGCCACAATACCGCCACAGTTACACAAAATTGTGGTCGTGGGTGTCACGTTAAGGCTTACAACTCAACCGAATGAACACCAAATCTCTAACTCATTAGTTGAAATAAACGCAACAAATCTTATGTCGGATTCGCGCTTTCAAGGCTAGAGTTACTGCAAACTCAATATCTCAACATTGAGCAGGTTGCTCATGGGATCAAAACCGAGAGTTGATCCGCATAGATGTCGCTGGCTACCCAGATCACTCTGTTGAGCACCCGGGTTTCGGACAACCTGAAGGTGCTTTTTCACCAATATTTAGTGTCATCCTAGGTTGAAATGGCACACACCGGATGCACAAGGACATACAATCTGCTGCAACAAAGAGCATATTGGCCGAAGATGAAAGAGGATGTGACAGCTTACGTGCTTGCATGCCAGCAGTGTCAGTTACTGAAAGGCGACAATCGGGGAGCCCAACAGCCCTTACAGCCAATACCAGTCTCCGAAATCGGTGAACTCTGGTCGATGGATCTTATGGGCCCATTTCCACTGAGTGCCCGCGGTAACCAGTACGTTCTGGTCATGACAGAACACTTTACCCGTTGGATCGAAGCGACTGGCGTCCCGGATCAAAAAGCATCTACGGTGGGAGACATGGTGATGAAGCACATCGTAGCGAACCACGGTGTACCAAAGGCGATCTTGACGGATCAGGGACCATGCTTCGAAAGCGAGGAGTTTCGAACACGCTTGCAACAACTGGGAATCAAGCGCATCCGAACGACACCAAATGGGCTAACTGAACGTAACAACCGAACGGTCAAAGAATGGTTATCAGCCAAAGGAGGCGACTGGGAGTCGGCGTTGCCACTGGTGTTATTGGCCCACCGGGCGTCTGTCCAGGCGAGCACGAAGAAATCTCCATTTCAATTGATGTACGGGAGAACCCCTCGACTTCCGGTGGATCAGGACATTGGAATATGGCCAGAGTACAGTGATTCCACCAAAGAATTGGTTGCCGAAAGAAGAGCCAAACGAAATCTGAAAGCATCGCAGGCACACACAAGGAGCAATCCGCAACGCAACGGCTGGGCAAAACTAGAATGTTCAACCTCGGAGAAAGGGTGAAGTATCGAGATCATCGGAACACGGGTGCCAGCGGCCCAGGATCAAGAAAACTTCTGCCTAAATGGAAAGGTCCGTATTTGGTAATTTCCAGACGGGGCCCAGTATACACGATCAAGAGGGACGGCGAGACGAAACGAGTGCATGCCAGTGAGTTAGCAAAGTGGCACGAAATGCCGGCGCAGCGAACCAGAAGATCAATAATCCGGGAGGCAACACCGCGTCGGTCGGAGAGGATTCGTCAACAGCCGGGGCTCTTGCGAAAACCATAGAGGGATTAGTTTGACCCCAGTCATTTCAAGGGTTCTAGCATCAATTATACTTCGTCGACTCACTGCAGTTCGGGAAGTAAACATTAGGGAAGAACAGGCTGGGTTTCGCCCTGGGCGGGGTTGTATAGATCACATTTTTACCCTTCGTCAAATTCTGGAGCAGCGTCATGTGTACCGCCGGCCAACAATCGCCGTATTCCTCGACTATAAAGGTGCGTTTGATTCGGTGGATCGATCTACACTTTTAGAGTCGCTTAAACGCAGGGGTGTACCGACTAAGTATGTGAACATACTGTCGGCGCTTTATTCCCATACTTCAGCTCAGGTTAGGGTTTACGGTGAACTGTCTGACAGTTTCAGCACCAGGAGCGGCGTACGTCAAGGCTGTCCCCTTTCACCATTTTTGTTCAATTTCGTCATAGACGAAATAATGGAGGACTGTCTGCGGCACTCAAATGATGCCGGCGTGGACCTTACCTGGTGAAAGACTGACTGATCTTGATTATGCTGACGACAAGGTGTTGCTGTTTGACAACTTTCAAGCGGCACAAACAACGCTAAACGCTATTTCGCGTTCTGCTAAGTGTTTCGGAATGAGT
>LOND01001110.1:79221-98134 GCA_014220965.1 Paragonimus kellicotti
GTCCCTATGGCTCTGTGAGCATCTCCGGGCTCCTTTCTTGAAATATGGGAACTATTATCGAGTGACCCCAGCACGGAGGGATGGTCTCCGTCGTCCACACAAGTTGAAACAACTGAGTCAAGGCGTCTTTCATGGACAGCTCGTGTTAACGTGTCAACAAAACGTCCCGCGTAAATTTTACACTGAGGTTGAAAGATGGATGGGCGAAAGCTAGTGAACGCCAACAGTGGTGAAAACTTCTAGCACACGAATTGGTCTCGGAAAATTCAAGTGAACCTTGGATCATGAAGCAGCCGGACTGGTCCACGACCATTGTGGGGATACAATAGACACCAGTGCAAAATCGTGACAGGTACGTGGCGGTTTTTCTGGTTCCCATTTCACTTTAAGCCAGTGGGTATAACTATGTGTTAACACCTTCACCTTATTGATTTTCAGACGTCCGGTATGGAATTGAGTATTCACTTTGGTCCATAACGTTGCGCAACGTTGTGGCGCCTCATAACCTATCCCGAAGTAAGTAGAAGTGTACAGATGGCCTTCGAGACTGCTTGGTTCATTTGTGATCCGACTGTTAAGTCTACGGCCACATTCTTCAAGATCTGGTGTTTGTGTCTGATCGGGCGGGTAAGTGCTTTTGCCTGTCCAACTGTCGAGGCAAAAGTATACTTGACTCAGAAGCCATAATCCAGCCGCATCGCGGTTCACCGCTGAAACTGATTCGTTATGTTCACATAAAGTCTGCTTTCTGATCAGAAGGTTATAAGTAACGATCAGCGTTTGATAAGCAGGATGGAATTACGGCCAAAGTGCACCTTATTAAACCTCTTTACGGCAAAAATGACCGCAAGAGTTCTTCTGGCTACATTTCTTTGTTGATATTAAGAAGTAGACAGCACAATCTCGAGGTTGGAATCATAGTACGTCAGCAACTCTTCGGAGCTGAGTATAATTCCTACCCCATCAAATACATGTTGGTACGGCATTCCAGTTCCATAGTTGACCCTTGGCTTGCGATTCGCCCATAGGTGATCGGACAAAACACACACAAAAATGCGCTATGATGGCTGACGAGACGCAAACACTGGAAAAAGACTTAGAAAATGGAATGGCGAGGACACATGGATATTGTCAAGGTCTGTGCTACAGCCTTGCGCTCGCAAATGAGCCCAAGACACTTGACTGAACGCATAAAGAATTGATAGTTCCTTTGAGAGATGCAGAACTTGTGTCCGTTAATTTGTTAGAATACGTGTCATTAACTGGTGTTCACTGGTGACAGCCAACAAGACATCTTCCGGATAGGCAGTTGTACCTGCGACGTCTGTCAGTATCATTTACATTATACGTTGGAAGACTGAAAACGCAATCTTAACGCTAAATGTTAAACGCATATATTGGTACGGTCCGCGGTGGTTACTGATCGTCTAGTGTCACTTCAACCTTCAGACAATTACATTGCAAGGAAATGGATATCGATGATAACCTAACGCCGTGCCAAGACCCATGGAGGAATCAACACAAATAGGTATCGTCCCGTTTGAATTCCTCATGGGCACGATCAATACAGCTCACTCTGACTAGTTGACTGGCGTATGTGATCGAATTGCAGGTCGGCAATGGCCAATGTTGCGTAAAGAACTCAAGGTTTGGTGCCAAACACAGGTATGGCGTCGAGCTTCTAGCGTAAGGAGGCTTTCATAACCCTGTGACCACAAAGACCATCTTACGAGACTGGTGAGAACCTCAGGTTATTTGCGTACCTATCAACAGCCATCCTTAGCAAAGATACCGCAGTGCAGCACAATTTGCAAAGGCTCTACCAGACCAATACATTGATCTACTTCAGATCAATTAGAAGCAGGTTTTTGCCTTTGGTCAGGTTGCACGTACCCTCAAATAGTTTGCTCTGGAAGGAGGACGCACATCGGACCTCACGAAAACGGTATCATTAACATCCTTTTCGTACACATTCATTCTACAAACTAACGAACAAAACTGAGCATTTCGTCAATAAATTAAAACGAGCTGCCCAAAAGGTTTAGAGCGAGCTACGCTCCCGATGCATAACCGAGCGACACCGAATCCACAAACGCCAAATAATAGCTCTGACTGGAGACCACGTTGGTAGGTGGATTCCATTGCTACTGAGCTGTCTTCACCCGTTGGCGTTCACAACGAAACCAGAATCATTCAAGCAAATAGACCTTTGGCCGAATTCAGAGATAGACTAGGGATGCCATACATGAGGTGTAGGTAGGAAACGACGTCTGGGTACTCCACGCCAATCGACCTCAACGCACGGACACCTCCGATCAGATGTCATGGGAGAGTGAATTGCCACTGGGTGTTCTCCTGGACACATTTGATCTGCAGCAACCAGAACCTAGGATGACACTAAATATTGGTGAAAAAGCACCTTCAGGTTGTCCGAAACCCGGGTGCTCAACAGAGTGATCTGGGTAGCCAGCGACATCTATGCGGATCAACTCTCGGTTTTGATCCCATGACCAACCTGCTCAAAACGGCGGCTCTCCGTGTTTAGACTTCGCATGCATGCAACTGGGTTTGTTGTACAATCATACAGTCCATTTAATTTGGCAAAATCTCTGGCAGTAATCTCCTTCATGTCAGTGATGGATTGTCTACGCCTGATTGTTTACAAGTTGGTCGTTCGGTTTCCTGATAAGTGACATAGCAGGCACCTATCATTCTTTTCTGTTCGCGTTACTCACATGTAATCACGCCGTTGTTGTCGGTGGCTGAGAAATTAACGTTCACATAATTGGTGCCATAGAAGAACGGAGCACGCTGAGGTAGTCCATAAAGCATGGATCATATACTAAAGCGACGCACGCAGTTTGGCTGTTGGCTATGCTAGATAAGCTCACGGATCACAAAAAGTAAATTCGGTGATAGTTTGCGATGACGAACTTTGTCACACGCACCTCACAAGCCTTTTGAAAGATCCAGAGTACAAGGGTGGAAAGCTCACACGACTGGCTCCAAAATCCGTGGTGCAAAATCCAACCGAGGATGTGTGGAGTGTGGTCAAACAACGAGTGAAGTAAATGAATCGCGGAGCATCCTTCTGATCTATCCTCTCAACGCGGGTGACGAATGAAGTGTCTTGAGAAGTAAGCCGAAGATGACAGAAGTGCGGTGATAGCAGTTTACTGGCACACGATAAAACACGTTCGGATGACATAGACTTCAAAATACTCATTAATAAAGATTACCGACTATGCTATCGTTATCGCTTTTTGGCACAACAACCAGCAGATCCCTGCACTACTCACATGAGGTAGTTTGTCCCGGACGAGTTGCAATTAGACCACAGAAAGTCTGAATGGACTTCCAGTGGTTTGACACCTACCCAGGACGCCATAGCCTGGGCTTGCAGACCGATCGAGCGACTATTGTGAGTGTTTTAGCCCTGTCTTCGGCTGTCATGGTAATCGTCATACTGCTGCTCAAACTGATATCAATCTGGCATCCGAGATACGGTTTGTTCGAATTATCCGGCAGTTTGAACGAAGACGATGACGCCCGAAGCCTACGTCTATCCTAGTGGATCGCTCAGATGAGCGTAGACAGACGACGCGTTTGTCACAAACGTCCTCTGTGTTTTCAATCCACACACACACGCTCTCAGTGCCCACCGCGTACTCGTTAGCCTGCGCCACCGTCAGCTTGACAACTGGGTGTGGATGGGTTAACTGAGTTTACTCTCTGCATCCATCGGGTCTGCGTCTACACACTCCGTAACAGCCACCCAATCCATGTCTGTCGGCCCACCCATGTGCACATTAGCCCAGCGACCCGGTACGCCATTGACCCCTAGAGAATCCCCTTAGGACATCTTAAATCGACAGTGGCCCCCCACGGAAGGGATACTGAGATCTTTTAAACCACTAGGGATATAGTGTACCACCCTCCACCAAATGACATTAATTTACCTATTGGAATGTCAACACATTTCAGAGGAGGAGATTTGGCTTCATGGGTACGTACATATTTGTGTCAAGCCCATCTTACAGTATTACGTCTAGACGTCACTATAGGCAAGTCAAAAGAAGGAACAAAACACAGACAAACGCAACACGAGATACCACGGGAAGAGTGTCGCTGACTTCGATTGCTTATCGTTTTTGACAGCGCTTTCAACAAAATGCGAAAGTCACTCCTGGGGTGTCAGCCAAGACGAAATCAGCCGTTCGTGACAACGCATCCACTGTTCGAACCAATGTCACTCATTAACTACTTGGCTGTCGTCCCAATCCTAGACTGCTGAGTAACAGATTACTCAAACCTAGATAAGGGAACAACTGAAGCAGAGTCCAGAAGAGAGTCCGCGATTTCACAATAAACAGCCAGGGGAATTTGCGATTTATGTGTATAAAGAGATCCTGGTTCGTGTGAACCTTCATCCATTTCTCAGGACTATCCCGACTACCATTACACAACACGTTTAAATAGGGAAGATACTAGACAAGGAAATGTCTCGATTATATTGGGACAAGACTCTCCCAAATGGTAACATGCTGTTTAATAACTCCAGGAAGCAGTTTGCAACCGCTGACGTCAGATAGGGATAATAGTTTACACTTGAGGTTTTCATTAAGCCTATACAACCACATACAAAGATAGAATAGAGAAAAACAACTCGCCTTACCTGTGATTGGTGCATTTGTCCGTCCAAACGACTCCACTGCCAAATAACAGAGCCAGAGTAGGAGGGCCTGACGTTCGGTACTTCTTTAAGAAAACGAACTGTGAAATTCACAAGGCAGAATAAACAGCCGATAAGCAGAAGATACGTGGCAACCCGACGTGGCTTTCTCATCCGCAACTGAGTGCTGTGTATGTGCTACAAGCAAAAAGGAAACGGGTTGTCTAATCAGATGCATAAAAGCTCTTGAAGAAAATGGAGATCAGATAGTAAAAACATACGCTTCTCATTTTCAACATGTTGCACGTGTCGTCATCGTCATCACAGACAGCAATGCATCAGTGGTTCAAACGGGTGCTTAACCGCTACACAACCATGTACAGGAAGAGAGAAGAAGGAAAAGGAAAGAAGGGGATAGAAGGGGACCTAACTACTAAAAAAAATAGCTACGTCTATATTCAAACATTCAACATCAAGGTGCCTACACCTTGCAAACAAACAACCGAGCTGTAAGTGAAAGTAAGGCGTCATCAGCGAAACACCAGGTCATCATCTGTCCACCTCGCACCTTGCGCCAGTCGGCCGCAGCGTCGGCAAAGAGTGCTCGGTGTGGCAAACGACTAGCTGACCTAACCATCTAAGTCTGTGCAAATGTAAGGATTGAACAAAGAACTCGTTTGACAATCACTACCAAATACCCGCTTCCTAACCTCCTCGTTGCTTACTCGCTGGTGCCACCCGATACGAGCGATCGAACGCAGACATCGGTGGTCAAATACCTGAAGACGGTTCACGTGTAGACGAATCACGATATCGAATCCCCTAGGCGATCTTTGCTGCATGTCAATGACCAGCCTCGGCCAAACCTCCACCCAAGCTTTCACCTGACTGAACAAAGTATCCGGAACACCGTACACAATCAGACAAAGCAAACAATACAAACTACGGAAATGTCATTAAAAGAACAACCTGATCGTAACCGTTGGCATATTGAGTTGGGCCACTTGTGACCAATATTGCGGCATTCGTTCTTCATCCCAAACTGTTGATATGCTTCGGAATGTGCATTTACTTACCCACTGCGATGCGGTTGAAAGCGACCGCAGTTACGTAGTTTTGGAAAATCGTCCAATCAAGGTGATTCGAAATACTAGCAAGGGATTAAGGGCAGATTATCTAAGTTAAAACTGATTCGTTTGAAAATACCCATTGAAGTCATGAGAACGACAAAGTAGCGAACAAGGCTTGTTTTCCGTGTTTGATCATCAGGCTAATTACAACACAATAAATATGAAAACAGTAACTGGGGTGAGTCAGAAAAACGGTCAATAGAGGTTATGGACGACGTGTTTGTTATCAGTTACGCAATCACTGTTCCAAATTGTGGGCTTGATTGATTGTGGGCCAGGGGAGATTAAGTGTCCGCACGAACTTCTGTGCGCAGAGGTCAGGGTTGCGCAATCGGATACTAATGGCCTCGGCAACGGTCAACATTCGGAATCTCACCATTTTTGATCGATTCCTTGGCACTCGGTAGACAATCTGAAAGGCATCTTATTGACAGAATGATTAGAGTCAGTCAAATGAGCAACAATCGCGCTTGAAACCGTTTTACTCACACCACTGTTCAACCACGCAGGATGATGTTCACGCACTCTATCAGACAATCGCCTTGTAGTACGACCAATGTATGATGCTCGACACGAGCAAACAAATGAGTACACATAAACGGTTGTAGGTAGAATTGAGACAACACAGGCGTTGGTGGTCTATGGTATATCATCTTGAATACCCGGCCGTACTGAACTGGAAATGTTGATAGTGAATGTGCTGACGGTGAACGTTAATAGCTTGGCTCACCGGAAGTGAGAACAAGACGGGTCACCTAGATTGTTTTGTTTGACCAGAGTAGTCAATAAACAGGTTCAGTGCGGTTTAGTATCCCAGGAATTCTCGTGCCGCCATTGAACAACTCACCTTCAAATCCCTGTGATTCTATCTTTCTAGTTAACTTACAGCAGTGAAATTGCGATTTATAACCTCACACTGCACGTCTAAATCGTTCGCCGAAAGTTCTGTTCTTGGCAAAACAGTGTTCCGAGGTTGATAAAATTACGGAAGAATCAGACATGCGTAGGGCAGGCTGAGAAATGGTGACTGGATGAAACGCCGATTTTTATCGATGGAAATACACGCGACTGATCCAAAAATGCAAAAACGACAACCGCTCAGTTCGCTTTGGAAAATTGGATATCCAACCTGTGCAACTGCGTAACCAGGAAGCAAGTTTAAGAGAGGGTAATGTAAACTACAAGCACGTCTATCCGTCAGCTGAGAATGGTAAATTACCAGGTCCAACCGTGTATACATACATATCCTAAAGCACACAAAGGAATCACAACAGTATGATTAATATTTAATACCCAAGAATCTTTACGTATTATAGTGAGGTGTGTAACCGAACGCCTGCCATAGCAAAAACATAAGTGCTGAAAACATACATCACATTAGAAATGGGCGAGCTGATCAATTGCCTATACCCTGTCCACTTTGGAATATCCCAATATCACTCTTCTGTGACCAGATGACAGGTTAAGATGACGAAAGGGATTTATCTAATGTTTCAATACATCTCCAGTAAAGCAGAGGGTGGTAACGGACTCATGGCACTGAAATCCGAACACTGTTCTAGGACGTACATTAACGCGAGGTCTAATCTGGTAGGGTCAGTGAACGATCATTGTACAGAAGTGACGGATGGGTGTGTACATCAAAATTGGGGCATGTTCTGTTTGCGGCACATTCCCGCTTTGCATCGTCCCAGTGCACTCCATTAGTCGTGGTCCACTCGCATAGAAGGCTTGTCCAGTGCAATGCACCTGTTTCCACGCTTTGCTAACATGGATGCGCAGAACGTCCGGGGAACATCTCGGGTAGCCCCGAACCGACATCGAGTGATTAAAAGTAAAATTGAGATCTCTGAAAGTGGAAAAGATTTTCATCCGATTTGACGTAATTTATCGGTACATTAATCTTTCGCAGATTTTTACAGTTAAATGTAATGGCGAACATCCGCGTAAAAACTAGTACTTTCAGAGTAGAGAAAGTTAGATTAAATGCATTCCCGTCTCCAACGGTGATGCCATTTGAAAATTGTCGTGGTGTGGCCGATTTGCGTTGACAGCTTAGTGAATCTTATAATTGATCACGTGATTTTAGCCTACGCCCACTAACGGCAAAGTCGAACGGGATAACGGACACCCGCGGAAAACTGAATAAAACAAACCGACTAGATACAGGCAGTTTCAGGTTTCAACACCAGAAAAACGTACCGGTCGCCGGTATCCCTGAAAACAAAGAAGACCTGCTGCCAGGATATTAATTTCAGCGCCGCTAAACGCCGGCCTTCAGGTTTATCAAATATCATTGTGTAGCTCCGTAAAACACTATAGGTCATGAAACTTTCAGTGGATGGACGGATTGGTGACAAAAATAGGAAGCAGATGCCTATGAGGATTTTAATTCGTCCACGGTGTTTACTCTACATATTTATTTACTTCGTGCAATTTTGATTCACTTGTTCGGCGATTCAGCGATTGATACACCGGTTCATCAATTCATCAATTTCAAATCCAGGACTTGATGAAGGCCTGCGCCTGTTGACGTCCTGATGCTTGACTGGTGTGATCCGGAGATTGACCAGACTGCGTTTTCTGTCGATGCACTGCGTTTCGGTAGTGATCTAGAATAGAACAGGGACAGAAGAAAGGAGATGACAAATCTTGGTTGCCCTGAAGCAAGCAGATAATTATCCGATTAATACAGATAGGAAAAAGGTTGCCCCAACATTTGTCTAACTCCCTCTTGAATACGTCTACGCTGGAGGCCTCCACAATCTTGGCAGGCAATTTGTTCCACGAGTTGATTACCCGGTTAGTGAAAAAGTTAAATCGAACAGCCAATCCGTAATCTTGTTTTTTGATTGTGAACCTATGACCTCTTAAATCTCTGTCCTGACGTATCACGAACAAACACGCCAAGGGGCTTGTGCCGGTGTAGTGGGTAAGCTTGTACACTTCAATAAGGTCTCCTCTTACCCGCCGGCGTTCGAGCGAGAATAAGTTCAAAGAGCTCAGTCGGTCTTGGTAGCTTAGACAATTCATACCCCATACCATACGTGTGGCTAGCTTTTGTACCTTCTCGAGGACAGCTATGTCCTTTATGAGATACGGTGACCAAGCTTGGGCACAATATTCCAGGTGGGGCGAACTATGGCCGAGTACAGTGACAGTCGATCGGAGCGTGACATGAGTTGGCATCGGTCTCGTTTTCGTACACCCGTACCGTCGTGCTTTTGTCGCGGCTGCGGCACACTGTGCAGATGGGGCAAACGTGCTAGTGATTTGGATACCTAAGTCTCTCGTTTGCTGTTTAGTTGCTAGCTCGATTGTCCGTCCATGTGCATCCCTTATATACCTGGGGGTCGAGTGGGAAGCATTAGCGAGGATATGACTTTTGAGAACATTCAGTGGTAAGTCCCACCTTAATGTCCATTCGCAGATCTTCAGAATGTCCTCTTGGAGGGCATCCGAGTCCGACGCATTTCCCACCAGCTTTGTCATCAGCATACAGGTAACATGGGTTGACTAGGTTGTCGGTCAGGTCATTTATGTATACCAGGAAGAGCAGAGGGGCAAGGATTGACCCCTGAGGTACTCCACTTAACGGAGAACCGTCGTCCGACAGTACTCCTCTTACTCTCACTCTACACGACCTTCCAACTAGAAACGTCTGGATCCACCTACAGATTCTAGGGGATATTCCAGCTTCTCGTAGCTTCCAGCCCAAAAGCCTGTGGTTGACAGAATCGAAGGCTTTCTGGAAGTCTAGGTAGCACACCTCGACCACTTCCCCTCTATCCAACTTCTCCGTGACAGTGTCTAAAAACGTCAGCAATTGGTAAGACAAGATCTCTTTAAACAAGCCATGTTGAGAGCCTTTGAAAAATTTCTGCTCGCAGAGAAATCGGCTGATCCTCTCTCGTAATATGCGCTCAAAGATTTTGCTGACGACACTAGTCAGGCTTACTGGTCTGTAATTTCCAACCTCTGATCGGTTACCATCTTTGAAGATGGGAATTATGGTGGCTTGTTTCCAGTCCCTCACAACTACCCCTGTTTCTAATGTGAGATTGAACAGCTGGGCAAAAGGCGACGCCAGCAATTTGGCCAAAGGTTTTAGGATAGCCGGGTGAATATGGTCCGGTCCTGCGGACTTTGTGCTGTTTAGCTGGGATATCACTCGCTCGACTTCGTGGGGCGTAATGTCCTGATCCATCATGGCCGCACCCACGGTGTTGGAGTGAGACTTCAGGTACTCCATTGTCTGAGCAATGAACACTTTGAAACTGTGCCATGAACGCGTCCGCTATGCCTTTATCAGTCGATATGATCTCTCCTTTATAGGAAAGTGTGGTCCCAATTTCCTTTCTTAGAGAGGACCTGGACTGAGCATAACCGTAAAACCTCTTGGGGTTCTGTTGATATCACGGGCTAGGTTGAGCTCATAGACCAGACGAGCATTCCTTGCTACCTTAATTGCTTCGTTTCGAGCTTTTTTGTACTTCATGAAGCTTTTAAACCCTCTTTGATGAATATACGCCTTCCAAGCCTCATACTTGCGTTGGAAAGCTCTCTTGACCCTGGGGCGAACCCATGGCTTCCGACCTCTTCCTCCGACTTGTTTCTGAGGGACGTTCTTATCTGTAAGAGTCCGGAGGTTGCCGACGTAGCTTGCCCACAAACTATGGACGTCCTCTGTGGAAACTGTTGGATTCCAGATCATTCTATCAGCTTCCAATGTCAGTTTTTGTGGTCGATTCGGTGAAAGAGTTGCACCTTGTGTGCCTGTTTTACCAACAGAGAACACTGGAAGCGAGAAATATATCGTCATGTGGTCACTCTTTCCGAATGGTGCCGCTGTCAACACGTTGGTGACGTCACTGCTGTGACGAGTTATGATTAAGTCCAGCGTTGAGTCTATCTGACCTGGTCGGGATCTCGTGGCCACTCTGACATGCTGTGTTAGTGTGAAATTATTGACTAGGTTAAGCAATTTGAGATCAAAGCCTCTTCGACTAACAGATCCCAATCGCCAGTTGATTTTAGGAGCATTAAAATCCCCAAAACGAGCATGCGATAGCCTGATTGACAAACCGACTGGAATGATTTCAGCAATGCGTCGTCTTCATCTGGTTGCGCACCCGGACTTCGATACACCCCGAAGACTAACAATGGGGGGTTGACATGGAGAAGGCTGACGGCGGTTTGAATGCTCGCGCAACTGCAGTTACAGTTCACGGGTGACTGCCTTATAGAGTTGTTGATCAATAATAGGCAACCGCCTCCAACGGCTTTGTCACGGTCACTGCGATACCATTGGAACCCACGCGCCCAATCCCCCAAATCTATTTCTTCTTTGAGCCATGTTTCTGTGAGCAAACAAATATCTACGGAGTGAATCGCTGTTTGCAGCTCGTCTCTCTTATTCAGCAGGCTGCATACATTCGCCAGCATGCATTTTAGCTCCGGCGATCTGGCCTTCTGACTACTCCGCAGACTGGTAACATTTAATCCCTCGGAGGAAACCTCCGAGGGATAGGGTTCGTTTTTTGAGAGGCCCAAGGTACATGGATCTAGTTGGGTTTTCTTATTTGGTATCGAGCTGACGTCCGCTGGTCTGGAAGACAAATTTTGAAAACAGGGTGTGGCACTGCTCTTGTGGTTGACCGTAAATACGAGGAACAAGGTGGAAACTACTGTCCTTAGATGAGTATATGGCGCTTGCCCTCGTTGGTGTTGCAATCACCACAAAGCCAGTTGCCCCATCAACCGCACATATTGAGAAGGCTGTGACAACGATAGAAGATGAGGTTTCCAAAGAAGGGAGATTTGTTTTTTGGATCGCCTCTTCACAACGTCTACAACCGACCTAGCCAAATCAGCCTTAGCATCTTTATTCTCCCCGGACGTCGAAAACCTCGTGCTCGTCATCAGAGTGCGCGCCAAGACAACCAAAAAGTCACTCGGCCCTTTGGTAACCTTTTCAGCCGTGCTCAGCCCATAAACAGTGACGAGAAAAACACTGGCTCGGATGTCCCTCAACGCCAACTTAAAATGTGTCTCTTGATCGCTATGAAGAGAGAAGTTGAGATGCAAGCAGAGGGGAGGCTAAAAGGAAAGCACAAATCCTGTTAGAAGGAAAGCAAGGGCTGAAAGCTAAGTTTTCAGTTACTGTTCTCGAAGTGGCCACTTGGGCCTTCATAAATGTACCTGAAAAGGGAGATGCCGTTTCTGGTGGTGTCATTCCAACAGCCTACCCCAAGCACATGCGCAGATGTTGAATGCACAGAAATAGCTCAGAAGTCGTCTTTCGAGTTACTGGTACCAAACCCCACCGAAAGGCCCCGTAAAAGATTCTTTCTCCCGAGAATTCGGAACGAAAGGAACTTTTTGGTATCGCCTCCTGTGATTCAACAAGCGTTTCTTTGGCACGTCCCACCAGGTGTTTCCATCAGTGTTCCCACATCACCGCACACGTTGTCTTTTTTCAAATCTCGTCCTCAGTTGATGAAAGTGTCAAAGTTTCCGTGGGCGAAAACTTCAAATGCCATCCTGAAAAGCAGAAGTTAGCAGGGACACAGGGACTGCAAGTTCGGCATCAAGAATACTGGTCAAACTTCCTGTGAGTTCGCTGACGTGCCCACCAGGTGTTTCCATCAGTGTTCCCACATCACCGCACACGTTGTCTTTTTTCAAATCTCGTCCTCAGTTGATGAAAGTGTCAAAGTTTCCGTGGGCGAAAACTTCAAATGCCATCCTGAAAAGCAGAAGTTAGCAGGGACACAGGGACTGCAAGTTCGGCATCAAGAATACTGGTCAAACTTCCTGTGAGTTCGCTGACGTGCACATTATTGCAAACGTTACGGCAAAAGCCGCAAAGGGGGGCCGTCAGGCCAATTCAGCAGAAGAGACCGGATCCTACCCCGCACTCCTGTTCAATGCAAGCCGTACAACCCTCCCTAACCCTGGGTCTTATTCACCAAGCTTTCATCGGAACTTTTCTTTTCACTTTCCGCGAAACCAAACTAGGAATTAGCTCTCAAGTGCACGTACACAAACTGTCTGAGTCTGTACTGCAAATAATTGGAAATCAGAAAGTTGTTTCATGACACTGAGCCACATATGTTTGCTTTCACGAAGACCTGGCTTACAGCCGTTACTAGTGGCGGTAAACTAGTCACCCCCCAGCATATAGTTTACGAAGGTGACTCCGCTCGAGGGAGCACGGGAGGAATCTCCTCGACGTACCTTCAGCAGTACTTCCCGACATCCCCGGCCATTGACGAACTTCAGCACTCTGATAAACGCGACTAGCCGTGGTTCTGACTGCCATTGCGTGACAAAGCTCACTCGCAGTGGATTTATTTATCGCTCTTGATAATCTGAGGATTCATAGGATGAAACTCTTCTCGTGAACGTCGACAAATGACCAGGATTATAACGTTATACTCGCGTGCGTATAATGAGCGATTTTAATGTACCAAAGATGAATTGAGGGACAGTTATTCCGCAAAAAAGTGGAAGCGGGTTCTCGACTCAAACATCCTCTCTGATACGAAGGACGGACTGCATGCAGCGTGCCTACGTCGGGCCATCCATGAAGATATGCACATTTGCTATGCATTACGTGTTAGGAGGGAAGCCATGCTGAGTGAGAGAGAAAAAATGATTTGGTAGAAAGTGGTTGAGGATGGCACGCTTTGATAAGCGCTCCATTATCTCACATGGACTATTAGTAAAGCTGATTGGCCGATGACTGGCCAGGGAGTGCCGGTCGCCCGCTTCAAAGATAGGTGTGACCATCGTCTATTTCCACGCACTAGGGAGAATATGGGGACGGGGTGCCCATGTAAGCAGCCTATGAAAAAGTTCAGCCAGGTTGGCAGCTGCTTCCTTGACAATTCTGAGATGGATCTTGTCAGGACGTGTTGCGGTGTATGGAGTAACCTTGAATGAGAAGTTTTCAACATCTACACAGAAAGCTCAATGGTAGCATGCGGTTGCCGGAAGCTACGTAGCTGTTGGGTGGATCGCCAGTTCGGCTGCGCTGATATCTGGGACACAACTAGGGAGTCAGTTGAAGTCTCTCCATCGGGCGATCGCAACGAAAGAGCCGAAGGTTTATCTACTCTCAGTCATCGCATATGTTTAAATAAAAGTTTTGTTCTCGCAGGATTTGGAGGATCTTCTCTTGTACGAGTACGGTGTGTTCACGCATTTCTCGCGTACACCTGTTTCGAACAATTTGGGATGCACCTAGGTCCCCTGAGTTCCCCGTAAGATTACGCTTTTTCGAGTGAATGGGAACCGTCATTGAGGAGACGATGTATCCACCGTGGAAGAGGCGGCCGACAAGAGGAAGCGCACAGTTTGTGCAGTACGAATCCGTCATCCGCCGTCTGAACTGCGCACTGAAACGTGCAGTAGTTCTGGTCCATGGAGTCATAATGAAGAAGAAATGACCCTGGGTAGATTCTCAGCTCGTTTAAATCAGCCTGGTTAAAGCTTCGAACTGTGGATTTATTCCTGGTTGTTGTAACCAGTAGCAGATAA
Organism: Paragonimus kellicotti; assembly: GCA_014220965.1. NCBI lineage: Eukaryota > Metazoa > Platyhelminthes > Trematoda > Plagiorchiida > Troglotrematidae > Paragonimus > Paragonimus kellicotti. The sequence continues at coordinate 93,568 of LOND01001110.1, forward strand.
GATCAAAGATGAGCAGAGAATGGCCACTGTATCTAATTGGTGGCCTGATGATCATTCCATCATACCACGTGGCTCTCATTAGCGATGACTGGGTCAGGTAGGAAGGCAATCTGACAAGAACGATGCAGCGTTGGCCGTTGGAATGCTACCGATGTTTTCCAGTCGCCCATCGCCGGAAATTGCTCACGCAATAAAGATGGTTGCACGGCGAAACACTCTGTCCTATTAGTGACTGCCGCGGTTCAACTAAACCTCTCGTTTTTGGTATCTGAGACCCACTTTATCGGCGATCATAGTATGTTTCTACTGGGTGTTTCCGGGAGCGTAGGATTTCATACGTAAGCATGAAGCGCCTCTCAACCGCCGGCTGGCTAGGCGAATTTTTCGAGGTTCGACAGGCGGTCCTCATACGAGAAGTAAGATAGAACCGCAACTCTCTTAGTGACCCTCCTCTGGATAGCTGTTATAGCAGTTACGTCATTTTTCCATTACGGCGCACACTCGCAGATGTTTACTTCCAGCGGCGGCCATACAAAGATGCTACAGATGTGTGAGAGGGTAGCAATTGAGAAATTCCGAAGACTTCTACAAGGCATTGTTAGCTTGTTACGTAGTTTTCTCTCCAGAACCTTGCTGTTAGTATTAGAAGAAATTTCTGATGTAGCAACGACACCTACATTGCGCTCCCGATAGACGGTGGCTGGGGTAGAACCACCGATCTGGTATGTTCTAATACTATGATGACGAACATGCATAATCCGTGAATTCGACGTATTGAAGGGCGGTCGGTTTTCCTCAGACCCCAGATACAATGCATCCAGGTTTCTCCGGAGGTTTTATGCATCTTCGGCGCTGGGAGAAACGCACCAAAGTTTCATATCAACAAAACATAGCACAACGGGAGAGTTACTTACACTGGGGAGGCCGTCGATGCGAGCTAAGAATAACAGAGTACCCAATGTGGGGCCTTGTTGCTCTCCAGTGGTGGTGTTGAATTACCTGGATAGATTGCCATTGGCTAAAACCGTGTACACTCGTCAGGATGGGTATTGTTTGAGCCACAAATATACATTGCTGCATACGCCCAGACTAATCAGTTTGTCAAGCAGTGGACCGTGATCGACTTCAAGGAACGCCCTCGTGGAACCCAAGAACATATCATCAGCTGGGGTGTGTTATTTGACAGCTGTCGTTCACGAATCAGCGGGAACCAGTCGGCTGGTCGTGCACGAGTGACCAGTTCTGAAGCCATGCTGCCTCGCTGACAACAGTGAGTGGGTATTTAAGAGGACCCTCTCATCCATTAACTTTGGCATGCGTGGCAATAAAACAACCGGTCTGAAGCTACCGGCGTTCGTTCTATCCCCGCCCTCGAAAATGGGAGATATTATGCCTTGTCTTCAAATGGCTGGAACAAATCCAGTAAAGTGTGAGTACTGAAAGATACCAGGAACCGGGTTTGCCAGCTCACTTGCACCTTCTTTCGACGGGTGGTGGTAGTTCATCAAGCCCCGGTGGCTTGTCAAAAGGTATCGAGAGTAACTTGGCACGTAAGTTAGCCGGGATGAAGTTGGTGTGTGGGCGCGAAGGACGATCAGGATTGAAAACCGTGTTGCATAGCTTCCCTTAGGCTGAGTTGCTGAAGACAGATGAATACTGAGTTTGTGATATCTTCTCTGCCTCTGAACTGAAAGTAAAGAGTTTGAAAGTCCCACGAGAAATGACGTAGCAGCTTTTAACCCGGCCAGGGCAGCCATTTGCACGAAAAATCTTCTAGGGCAGTCGGCAATGGATCTTGCAGGTATTACTAGGTAAACCCCGCGGTCAGCACGTATGGCTACCCTGCAGTAATTCCGAAAACATGTATGCTAGAGGTAAGATGCCATCCCATTTGAAGAGACATGCATCACAGAAAACCCCCTTTTCTTTCATTGGACGTGTTGTTGTTGGTTTGAGCCAAGGCAATTTGCAGATAGGGCGTGAAGTGAAAAGTGTGACTGAACTAGTTATCCGTGTTCAGAAATGACAATATGATATGAAGCCTTACCGGCCGTGCCACACTCGCGGGTGGTAGCCATTTGGCTTGAGGTAAATGTTCCTGCGTCTTTCAAGAGTTGGCTTGTATTAAGTCGCGTCCAGCCGGCAATATAGAGCGGCTGATAGTAGTATCAAATGTTAGACGGAAGCTGATTGTGGCATGGCCGCTTTCATCCTTCCTCGACGATATCAACCACGTGGGGTTCGGTAGTTATTACCTTGACTAGTCGAGATGGTCTGTAGCCATCGACCCACCTCGTGGGCTAGCTGACGTGTTCGGAATTCTGTCTCCTGCACGAGGGTGTAGGATTCAGTGACCGCAGCCCGCTGGAGATATCTGCATGCGGGAAGCTGAAGTTGCCTAGGGCGATGGCGCAACGTTCAGGGGCTGCGGTGGTTCTTGTAACAGCACTACGCATTCTTACATCCCATTGACGACACTTGCTTTTTTACTGGGTATACCAATAACAGAAGTTTCACGCCCACTACTTGGTCTGTCTGCGTGAATTCGGAGGTCAGATGGGAAACTGTTTTCCAATGTGCATCACCTTCGAAGCGCAAGGGCTAAAACATCACTTATGGGAAAAGTGATTCGCAATAGTCTGGGGGGTGAAATGGAGGTGAAGTGTGCCGGACGTGGGGGTCGGTGATCGTGAACAGATATGTGATTGGATTACTCGACTAACGCTTTAGAGCCTCCCTTGTTCGTTCTGAGTAACGACTGGGACGCACCAGCGGCATTCGGATTAGCTGTACGTCTCATACTAGCCAACTTACTTGCACAGCTTTCAAGACTTATGAGGGATACCAGGACCAATAAAAGTTCCCAACGTCCTGTCCGGTGATGCCCTTGGTGTCACAAGGTACAGCCGGCCACTGCAGTCAAAGATGCGTTAGTGGCAGCAGTGTCGCGCGAGAAATTTCGTGCGGCAGAAGTGTTTGGAAGGTTTCTGAGCCCATCTGTGACAGTAGTAATGCTTTGAGTAGGCAGTTTCTCCGTAAGAAAATCGCTTCTTTCTTCAGCCCCAAAAACGTACCGACCGACATGTACGAAGGTCAACGGTAGGTGGTATACCTTCAAGTCGTTAGACCGATAACTGGCTGGTTTGTGATATAAACGAAATTGCATTTGAATAAGTATTCTAGAAAAATTAAAGAATTTCTAGTTTGGCGTAAAACATAATTTTGTTTTAGTTTTCGGAAAACTTATCACGGATCCCAAGAAAACGCGATAGTGTGATAGCTAGGCACGTTTATGAGATAGCTGAAATGCGTAATCTGCTTAATAGGTAGAGATAACAATGGAGAAATGAGGAATCTGCACAATGTAAATAACAAATCACATTTGGGTGACTTATTCACTCAGCGATGCGTGAGGCATTTCGCGACATGTGAGAGAAGTGTTACCTGAGATAATGGCCAAGGCAGTTAACTGGAACCGAATTGTGGTTAGTAACACCATGGGCAGATAGCTGGAGACTTATGTGATGGTTTCTAGGTGTTACTTTATCGTTAATCCGCGCGGTGTTTGCGCTATTTGTTGTTCAACCCGTAGAAGCACACTAGGACAGCTGGCTGTCTTTTGAGTGTCTTACGTTGGTCACACAAATCTTTCCCTATCACCCCACTTATGACATCATTGTCTTCTGTTTCGTCAGTGATAAACTGAATACTATTTAATTCCATTACCAAAGGCGTGTTTGATTGTTAGGCAATTTTTGTTTGGTCACACTTGCATGCAGTAAAACATGACGCGGAAAGTTCCGTTTGAACAGGCCATTTGTATCTTGACTCAGCATGCGGGATGGCTGATCGTTGTGCAAAAAAGCCTTGTGTTGCTCTCGATTGAATATCGATCGTCCCACCGGGCTAGCGCATGAGGAATGTTACTGGCATATTTCCAGAGCGGAAATAGCTGTTGTCAGTAGCAGCAACCTGTCAGTGAATGATGTTTTGACAGAGAGCACTGATAAGTTTGTATTCCGGAATCTGATTACTTCATTGCAGCAGAAAACGCTACCAAAATCAACTCACGTATGGTTGAAGTCGTCTATGAAGATTCCGAAACCAGTTCAACCATTGCTTGCCATCCACGTTCAGAAGCTGCATTGTAACCTCTGAGGAGCGTGCTAAGCAGGACGTTAAGATAAGTGATGAGGATCTGAATGAAGGTGGAACATACTGTTACACGATTCGGCTATTAATCAGATCACTCACTAACAACCTTCAGTACAATAAGAAGGGCAACAACAATGATTGCGTTGGAAGTGGCCGTTGAAGCGAACTTATCGCTGAGAGCGACCAGCATAATGCTTCGCAGGTTCAATAAGTTGTTGCCTATGAATGCACAAACTGGGAACGCCACGTGCATGTGAAGATAGGGTAATTGCAGGAGGTGATTATGTTCATTTCATTGTAAGCGAATGCACTGAACAGGCGGTTCGAGGACGATGGGGTGAACAGTTAAAGTGCGTTCATCTGCAGCCGCACACTGATGAAGGGACGTACTCTAACAGCTCTCGCCAATAGC
>LOND01001111.1:0-10510 GCA_014220965.1 Paragonimus kellicotti
AGAAAACTCAGCGGTAACCAGTGGTTGCTGGAAGAAAGGATTCAATCCAGCGGAGAACCCCACCTTGAATGCCATAAGCTCTAGTTTATGTACAAGGGGACCGTGTGGGACACGGTCAAAAGCTTTGGCGAAGTCGAAGAAGATAGCATCCGAGATATGGCCATTGTCTCTAATTAGTTAGTTAATTAGTTCAGTCAAACAATGAACGATCAACAGGAAGCCCGCTTGACACTGAACAAGAAAAACCGACTGGATCCGAGTACTTTGGGCGCATGCCTCGAACCCGTATATCAATCGCTGAAATCGCTGACCAATAGTCTAGTCGGTAAATCACAGTGACCTTGACGTAGGCCGTAGTAAAGTTTGCGGCTGATGTTGGGAGCTTCGCGTTTTGGTAACCCATGCTGCAAGCAGCCTGTTGGACCTTTACTATTTCATAATAGAGGTGTTACTGGCCCACTTTCTAGGTTAGCCGCCAGATTCTTCCGACTCCGATATCTTATTTTTGGTGCTGGTGTTGGTGGAACTTACACTGCTGCCCAGGTATATTGGTCGATTTCGTGTAATTTCTGAAGAAATACGAGGACTTCAAATCATCACTGCCAGACACTTCCTTCATTTCTGATTATATACCAAACATCGAAAGTGTTGAGGAAGTTATATCAAGTGCTAAGCAATCTGTTTCGCGTGCTAACGAAAATAGAAAGGCACCACCTGCTTCCCCCCACGACATTTTTCATTTAGATTTATTATGCACAGTGGAAAGCAAAGCTTCCGGACTTCACCAAATACTTCACTAACCTAGAGGATGGTGATAACTCTGGTTTGTGGCTTGCTTATTGTTGACCTTGCTCAGCTTCTTTACCAGGTTCAGTTCTCGCTCACACGGAAGCTGCAAATGAAGCTAAAAAGGTTCGATTGTGTCGTTTGTTGTACATATTCCTTCAGGACTCAGTTAGACATATCACCGTTGAAGAGCTGCAACAGGCCCTATTTAAGAACGAAGTTTGTCTTTTATTATACTCATAACTGGCTCAGCTGGAATATAACAAACGAATTGAGGAATTGCTCCAGGAAAATAGAGCGCTTAGAAGTGAGCTACTTCTCCGAGCCCAGCGTCCTGCTCAACGTGGTCGCATCAAGGTACACAGAATTGTTTGTTTTTTAGTGTCTTCAGAAATCTCTCATTGACATGTATTCTGAGGTACTGGACGAGTTATCTGACTTGGATTCCGCCTACAAAGCTCAGGTATGTGTCTTACACCGTTTTGTAGCTTATTTCACGTTGAGTTCCTATATTGTCAACTTTTTATTGTTTTAATAATGACGTCGATTTTAGTTCTCTTGTCTTTCGTACATTTTCTGCGCCCCTCAAGATATAGGTTCTCTCTTTGTAGCGTTCACATCTTCATCTACAGGTCCTGAGGCACTTGAGCGCCCCAGGCACCTCAAGTTCTTGTACGGTCCTCTTGAAGGTGCACAACTTTGACTGCTAGATGAAACTTGTTCGTTGCGTTTGTAGTGACAAGTCCAGCATACCTCACGTATCATCTCTTCACTATTTCTCAAGTGACATACATCATGGGTGTGATAAATGAAAAGTCATCCCTTGGTGAATGTTTGGAAAAGGAGTGTAGATGAAAGTCGCAAATAATCGATTTACTATGTTAGCTCTTAATTTCCGAAGGTATTTTGACGCTGGCAAACAGCAAGGAAAACAGCAAAGTTATCCACACAAGAACCGGCTACAAAACACACTCTTTAGTAAGATAAGAAATGTATGCTAATAAAAAGTGACTGCTAAAAACGTGGTTTGAAAGTCATTTTGGAAGACAGCAGGTTTTACGAAGTTGTCAGCCACTTGCCATCCAGCTGTCCTGAGAATATGTGCATTGGTTTATTGTCTGTTAGTCCCTGGAGGAGCGTATTCCATTTAATTCTTCTCCGATTTAGACGAAATATAGATGTACTCATAAGGTTGCATGTCGCACTACTGACCGCGTAGGAGTGCTTAGGTAATGAAGGCACGATCCTGTGAACATACAGTAGAACCTTTTTTATAGTGACGGTATTGTTCTCTTCGGAGTCAGGAGGAAGAGGTTAGAAAAGGTACCTTCAAACAAAAAGTACTCCATCTGCCGACCGTGACCGCCGGCGCATTATCCAATACGGTCGAAAAACATCCAGTATAATCCAAAAGCCTGATGTAGCTTTGAGTACATCCACTGCGCGCAGCAGTGCTCAGAATCAGACATCAATGTCTTATTCACTGCGCCCTCGGGCTAGGCAAGTTCCTCAGCGCCGACTGGGTCAGACTTTTGAGTCAAAGACTCGGGTTAGGGTCTCGTGTCAACTCTCTTCTGCGGCGCAAACGATTAGGAATGGTCAGAGGTTATCGTTCCCCGAAATTAACATTATTCACCCACTACGACTTTCTTCTATTTTACCCTCCAAGTTTTCTATCTTCCCTGTGCCTTTGCATGGTAGTATAGCCTTCAATGTCCGCACTCTCCGACAAGTCGGTCAGCAAGCTGCTCTGGCAAGTACTCTCTCAAGTCTGGAGCTTGATGTGTGCTGCGTATCGGAGACGCGAGTCTACGATTCTAGCACCGTTATTCACTTGAGCTCACCTCTAGATAACTGTCGATTCAAGCGCTTCTCTCTCAGGGTTTCTGGTGACGCCGAAGCTGAATCTCGTGGTCAAGCTGGAGTGGGAATCGCACTGAGTTCCAGAGCAGAGCAATGTTTGCTCGATTGGATCCCAGTGAACAGTCGCTTGTGCGCTGTCAGACTCAATACATCGGTAAAAGTCTGTCGACGCAAATCAGAAAGACGTTGTATTCATTATATCGGCGTACGCTCCAACGGACAGCTGTTCGGATGATACCAAGGATGCGTTCTATGACGCCCTCGTTGACCTTCTGAAGCAAACTAAACACTCAGACATCATCATACTAGCGGGCGATTTGAATGCCCAGCTTGGTCGTTTCCCCGGACGAGAAGCGGCTGGGAGGTATGTTTGGTGTCCGGGCACAACGCACTGACAATGGCGACAGACTGCTGCAGCTGTGCGCATCCCACGGTCTCTATATTTCGAGCAATGTATCTCAACAGAGGATAAAGTCCTGTTACTTGGAGATCCCCGTGTGCTTCTCAGCCGTGGACACAGTTGGATCATATAGCAGTCAGTTACAGGTGGCGCCACTCTGTTAAGGACTGTCGTGCCTTTTGGAGCAACCACCTGGACTCGGACCATGCTGTTGTGCGTGCCCGTTTTGTTTTGTCATTTACCCAGAGGACACACGCTCGTAAATGCAAGATAATTAACTTCTAGCGAGGGGATGCATAACTAACACCTACCAGGAAGCATTAGTGAACAAATTGCCCAGTTGGAGCCGGGTGAAAGAAAACGGAACCGACACTGAGAGCAAATCTCAGCAACTATGAAATCGCTGTGAAGAGGCTCGTTCGAAAGGAGCTTTGCAGTTGCGACAGAACTGGATTTTTATCATGTCAGCAAACCTCATGATCAAACGTCGCTCAGTTCTGCCTGGCTGTGAATATGGTGACTGCCATCAAAAACTTAAGCTGACCGAAAGCTTACGCAAAGACAGTGAGCACCACTTGGTCGAACAGCCAAAAGAGATGGAATGAGCAATTTTATCTGGGAATAACAAAACTTTCTTCCCTGATCCGAGAGAGAGCGGGGAAAATGGCAAGGCGGTCAAGTGATGAGGTGGTCAGTGGCTGTGAAAGCCCTGACCAGTACTCTAAGCAAAGTTGGTAGGTGCCGCGTGCCATGCAGGAAGGTACATGACCATCCACGTCGCTGGCTAACAACACTGCCGGGTGTAACAGTGTCGCAGTGAATGGCGAGTTAGTATTCGCCAATTTATCAGCCCTTCGAGAATTTCTTTCCTTTCGTTTTCCCGTTTACTTTATTCCTATTGGTCTCTTGTTTCGTAGGCTACTGTCCGGACCAACAACAGCCCGAACGATGATCCCCGTAATACGAGTCAACACTGAATATGTATGACCAGTGTGTTGAACCCCTCTATAGTTTACGCAGAAGAACGTCGGAGGAAGTAGGTGCTCACTAAATTCTTCAGACCCACTTTGTTGGTATTTGGCAGGGGTTTACTATCATCCTAAAGATGGAACTGCTTAATTGCGATGCAACTTTTCCCCGTTTTTTTCTGTCCATGCCGATGACGTTGCTCTAACTACTGACGACTCAAACAGCTCAAAGTACACTTAACAATTTATCGACATCAGTATGTATTATACTTACTTTGCACTTTCAAGCACGTCCCAATAACAATATCATAACGTGATTGCTATACAATTAAGTAGACAGCACAAACGATAGTGTTCAATGCGTTGAATCCTTTTGAACAAGGTAGTCAGAAAGCACAAATTACGATGCGAATTCATTTCGTACCATCTCGTCAGTTTTAAAAATGTGACAGCATGAAAACGAAAAACAAGACTTAAATAAAATGGCCGAAAGTACAAATCTAGCTTGATCCTGAGTGATACCGATAGCGAAACTTACATATGGTACAGATTGACAGGCAGCTCTTTTTTATCACAGAACCGGCTGCTTATGACTGATCAATATGACTTCAGCATACTGAAGAATTTATGAATTGCAACGTCATCAAGACCGTGAACGGTGACGCAGTACTGAAACTGTGACCTGTGACCAATAAGTACTCTACAGTGGATGAAACAGTGTCTCGTTCGCGTTGAATGCTACTTACTGGCGGATGCACAAATACATCTAGACATTTTGGGATATATACCCTGGCTCCAATTTCAGCCGTTCCTTCTGTTCTACTGATGGAGTGTTTCCGCAACTGCAGGAAGACTGGTAGATACAAGTGGGAGATAGAGGCAATCTAGTCGTTTGTGAGAGTAGTCCAAGTTATTCTGCCTTGTGCACGCTTTTCAATGTGAAATCGATCATATTTTTGGAAGTGTTCACCAAGCGATCACGTCCAAAAGGAGTTTAATGTGGGTTGCTTTTTCAGAAACTCACAATTGCACTTTTCGTTTATGGTTCTGATGAATGCTTGCAATTCTCAGACATACCAAAGCATTATTACTTAACCCTCGCTGCCGGTTCTATGGGCTCAGAAACAACCTGCTGTCAATCTTTGCTTACTGTGAGTCTAGCTGTGAGTATCGCTCACGGTCCGCTTGAGTTTGTAACTTCAGTCGTTTCGTTTGAGTCCGTTTTGCTTTCTGTGAAATTTAAGCGTCTAAAGACTGACGAGAGCATACGAAGTGAATAGTGTTTGTCGAGGATTGATCCCAGCTGTTGTTGGTTTGAAAATGTGCGGATTTTAATCCGCGTGATCACTTAACGACATTTAGAGGAACATTTAGCGAAATGGTCAACGTCACACTTGAGACGGACCTGTGGTGGTGTGAAACTAATTTTTAAATTCACAGACCTGTCCTTTTTGCCTCCGATTAAACAACGGACTATGATTTTGATCAATACATATATCAATTTCCCTGCATATTCAAGAACATTTACATCGAAACCAAGGCCACAGATCGCATGTCGATATAGTTGAATCACGATGCTACTATTGTGTCGTGGATTGTTATCCCATTGAAGCTCACAGTTCGCAAATTCTGAAGTATTGTTGTTAACCAATTGTCTTCAGATTGTCGTATGCTCTTAACCCCAGTGGTCTATCGATCTTTGTTTGTGAGTTTACTTGTGGGCATCATTCACGATCCAGATTGATTTATACGTTTAATTTACACTGTTCTGTGCTAACACTGGTCACATGCTTACGACCGATGTGAGTATGCGAAGTGAATTTTTATCATGAGTTATCCTTTCATTGCCTCACTCAAATAGCTCAGAAAAGACAGTGTTTTTAGACTGACGCGTGTTCCGTTTTTTTATAGCGCCTTAAAATTTTTGTTTGGTATATGTGTAAAGTTTACTCGTGAGATGTCATTCTTCCAGAGGACACTTCTTCCAAGCGGCGCAGGTCAAGCCCGTCTGTTTCTCCACTTTCGTTCGTCCTCATCACTGCGCCTACAAATTAAACAAGCTCTCCCTGCCAATTGTGTCAGGCTCTGGTGGGGTCCTTTATGTCAATCTCCGTCCGTTGCACAGGCAATCGGAAGACATCTAACCTGAACTCAAGGCTTACATTCACGTCGTCACGATGAGCGATATTTTCGTTTAAAATCCTACATTTCGTTGATGCAAATCATCCTGTCACCAGGTCTAAATGACAACTGTTGGCATGTCATCAGTTGTTTTATTTGTTGTTAGTAGGCTGAATTGCACACTATCTTCCACACACACATTTTCGTTTTCGCACGGCGCTCTTTGTCTCTTCACAGGATCAGCTTCCACGTGTTGTTGTTGTTGGGGATCAAAGCGCAGGAAAAACATCCGTACTGGAAATGATTGCTCAGGCGCGTATATTTCCTCGTGGCTCCGGTGAAATGATGACACGCTCTCCGGTGAAAGTCACCTTATCGGAGGGTCCCTATCATGTGGCTTCATTTAAAGACAGCCCACGTGAATATGATCTTACAAAAGAATCAGAATTGGCCGCCCTTCGTAAAGATATAGAGGTATGCATTGCATTTTTTCAAAACTGTTAATTTTTTCCAGTTGTACTATTCAGGTAATATGCATGTCTCATCTCATACATGTGTCTCGTCTTTACACAGATGCGCATGAAAGCCCTTGTGAGTGGTGGAAAAACGATCAGCTCAGATGTGATTTCATTGAGTGTGAAGGGTCCCGGACTTCAACGCATTGTTTTAATTGATTTGCCGGGAATAATATCTACCGTCACAACCGGGATGCAGTCAGGCACGCGAGAAACTATCCAGAAAATGGCACGGCATTATATGAGCAATCCTAATGCGATCATTCTGTGCGTTCAAGGTAAGTTATCATCTTTCTTTCTATTTCAACTGGAATTCTCATGTGTGATACTTCCGCGGGCTAAGTTCAGTCGGACATAACCGCGTAAATAAGTTATAGGCACTGTAACATCGGAAACTCTACTAGCAGTGTAGATTAGCATACCATCTTTGTGGATAAGTCAGCCGGACGGAGTAACCGATTTTGAAGGAGTTTCATTTGCTGTCGCTTACTTCACTTATTAGCTCGTCAAAAATAACACGGACTGATGTTACTTCCCCTATTTACCGTCATTCATTCGGATAATCTATGCCCCGGTGTTGCGTTCCGCAGTAAATCAAATCTAGTCACCTCTTATCCTATCTCCTGTGCGATGTGAGCATTACATTGTGGTCCTGTTACCTCTGTACCTTTGAATAATCTTAGTTGTACGTTTTGATCACACACCCCTCTCGGACGGGAAAGGTTCAGATCCACACCATCTGTTACTAAGGGTGTGTATAACAGAAGCTGGCGACTTACCAAGTTCAGTAACTGTCTTTGTTTGATTGAGTTGTCTGTGCGGTGAGGGCGTTTATTATTAGTGGGACACTAGGAAGTTAGTCGTCATGAGAATGACTTCTTGCACGCGCTTCTCAGTTGTTTGTGTGCAAATTTTTTTGAGTTTAGACATCCGTTTTTATGAGTCCAATCCAATTCCTCTATCATATTTTATGAGTAGATTAAGAGCCCTGCCTTTACATGCCTGTCGTTTGGTCGTCTCGTTTTTTCATTTGACGATTCTACCGTATACGGGCAATTGTGTGCAAGTTGTAACTGTCAAGAGTGGCTAAGCAGCAGGCCAGGCTTCCCAATTGTATAATAAGGTTAACTGCACTGAAGTACATCTGATCTTTCATAGAAAAGCCCACGTACCTTCCTCGTCAAAGGATAGCGCAAGTTAATAAACGCTATTCTGGCACCATGTGAATGAATTGATAGATTCAAGGTTGGATAAGCCGTCATCTTTATGCCAGATGTAGGCAGCCAGCGAAAATAGGTCATGCTACGTTTAATGAGTTCGTTGAGGCAGTTTTTGAGGAGATTCACTTGAGTTTATAAGCAATCATCAGCTGTCTTCAGAGGTGAGAGTCTTCTCGGTTGTTTATTGAGTAAGACTAGGTCCCCCTTTAGTCCCTCTTTAGTTTTTCTTACAACTAGGCAGACACTTTGGTTGACGTCTAACGCAGTACAGCTTTCGCTGGACTTGAAGTCAACGCCTGCACTGGACGTTTATACGGTCAACCTATAAACGCCACTACTGATGTGTTCTTGTCTGTACTATCGAAAGATATAAAGGTCTCTTTCTTTAAATCATAATCGAATTCGGCGTCTCACCAAATACGGGAGCACGTCCTGTAGGCATCTCAATGTGAACGCGAAGATGTTCAATCTACGAGTGATGCTATTGATATAACCTTCCACATGATGAGGGAGACCCGCAACAGTCTATTAGCAGTCGTTTGGAGGCCTACTTCGAATAACGGGCGAGTAACTTGGCTACTCTGGATGGTGAACAAAGTTTCAATTTTTATGTCCGTGAAGTCATTTCGTCACGTTCGTCAAAGAGCATAATCTCGCTTCGAAACACTCAACCAGTACATGTCCCGTTCCACAGGACTGCATTCCCATCTTTGCCGTTTAGATATATCAGACCGACGTTCCGCCTAAGTACTTCTCGATACTGTTACCGTTTCCGTCGAACATCTTTCTCAAGTCGATCCATTCGCAGAAATCTGTGTGCTCTTCAACTTTACTGTTTGTGTTGTTGGAATATTTCCATTTTTATTCCGAAAAGAGCAGGCAGACCGCGGAGCAAACCGATTAACTATTTTCAACAATCCAATCTATCATGTTATCTTCTCTGTCAAATTGCCTGCTCAAAACAGCTACAACGTACACCGGTTTTACTCTACATTTATAATTCCTCTCCTTGTTCACTATTGGGGTCTTCTCAACCGATTTGTTAAACTATCTCCTCATCAACCGCATCTTTTTTTTCTATCATGCTTCTAACACTATCAGTCCTACAGGCAACATTTTTGGACTTCACTCTCTTGTCAGTGGGGACGGCATATGTTTATCTGTTTGAACCCGTTATCTTGTTTCTCAGTCTTGTTCATTTTCTTGCAAGCCCCAATCCCATTAAACTTTAGGCTATTTGCTTTTCGCGAAAAATTGGTTTCTCTTCCTAGAACTTGTATACTTCTTACCAACTGCCCGTAACTTATACATCTCACATTTGTTCGCTGTTGGGTCATTGTTAGCACATCTGGTTTGGAAGACTGAACCTATCTTTCACCCTCATAGTGCGTTTGAAAACTATCTCTACATCTCTATAACGACCTGTTCTCATTTCCTGATCTTTAGCTAAAGTTCATCACAAGCGCGTTGCGAATCCCTGTTATTTTTCTACCGGTATTCTCATGTCACGTGTTCTTTAGAACTGGCCTAGTGTGCTCTGTACGTCAAAATACGGTTAACACTAGATATTTTCACGACCCTGCATATACCAGGGTTTTGTGGCGGATTGTATGTCGGCGTTCTGTCCGGCGACCGAAGCTTTAAGTCCCTGGGCCGACACTCTGTCGTCACATTACTAGTGAATCTTGTAGCAATCAAAAATTCTTTCTCATTGATTTTGCCCAACAATGTGGTCAAGGATACCATTAAGAGATAAAATGCTGCAACAGGCCTGAAGTGTGACTAATGTAAGTCATTACTGTCGTCATCTCTCAAGTGTTGCCATAACCAAATACTCTTATACTGCTTTGTAAACATAATCAATAGCGAGTAACAGGAAACAGAAGTGAAAAGAATCGAACATCACACAAATGTACATATATCAGAGGTTGAAGTAAACGATCATACGAAATATTTTATGGATAGTTTCGTTAAGCACGTCACACAGTTCTGGATTGTGCCTAACCAAAATCAATACACATAGCAACGGCGAAAAGTTACCGGACACTCGTTCATTTCCAATGAATTGAAAGTGGTCAACCACCGGAAACTAAAACCAGGTGGTTCCTCAGTTCTGCTTCAGTAACTCGGTGCACCACCTAACAAGTGATTTGGGAAGGATAAGATCATAAAGCGAATTACAAATTGAACATCATTCATATTTGGTTGCAGCCTTCGCATTCAGAATGACTTTTCTGCCCCTGTTTCGAAAAAAGCATTACACTTGAGCTTACTCTAACTAAAGCTCATCGGTGGTGCATATTTTTTAAACGGCTAACATTTGAATTCCGACTCAAAGGAGAGTGAGCAATCTCAGCAATACTCACAAGCGAAGGTCGTTGAAGGTTTAGATAAGATACCTTGATTGTCACCAATGTTAGCCCAATGGTGCAGTGGTCAACACGGTGGTCCCATGATTGCGTCAGCCGGAGTTCAAATCACGGTGGTGGCATAAAACACGTACAATCGAGGAACATTAAAGGAGGGGGAAACTCAAGTCTGGTGCTTCTTGGAAAGAAGTCGATTGAAAAATACATCTGCATGCGAAGGCTGAGGTCAAATATGAGTGATGTAAAGGTTATAGCACCCGAATCCAAT